>JABSTT010001800.1:0-75485 GCA_013339685.2 Hyalomma asiaticum
CTTAAGGAGGTCCTGAACACAGGGCTGGTCTGAGGAAAAACAGACTGCGCGTGATCGTTCATCGTCTTCGTTTGGCGGAAAGTCGCCTCACGGTTTCTTGCGTTGAAAGAACCGAGATTCTTCTAATGATTTCTGTGGGTTACCACATTCAAGTTTCAACTAATGGTTATGCAGAACAAATAAAAAAGTAAATCTATTTTAACGCCCGTGAAATCTGGGTAAACAACTCAAATGGGGCGAGGGTGTCAAGTTCTCTATCATTATCATGTATCAGCATTGTTACCACTAACACAACCATGTAGTTGTGGGTTGAGAGCAGTGATATGCGCAGTGTGTTAAGGCCCTGTGGGAAAGAAAGCGTCCACTTTTTCCTCCTGAGCCAGCCCGATAATTTTTTCTATATTTCTTCTTTTATTGTTTACTATCGTCATGTATTGGTGGGTTGAGGTTAAGGTCGTGTGCTGTCCTATGTTAGCCGGACAGTGCCGAAATATAACGGCTGAAATACCGGTTGACTTATGAATGCACACAAAGCACTATCGGGAAAACAGGCAAAATGAACAAAATTCTCATAGCTGTCCCTTAGCTGGAGTAGTTTCTGCTCTCTAATGCCCATCAGTTGTTTCAATTTTTAAATTTTCTAAACCCCATCGGGCTTGTCCAAAACCACTTATGAGGCAGGGTGATTAAAACTAGGCACATGTTACTTTAAGATTCAACACAAGCTTTGCCAATTGTATATCGTATACTGTAGCTTGGGATTTTACTTATTAGAAAGCTAATTTATGCGTTTAAATAAGGGCGTTAAAGTAATTAGATTTAGGTAAATTAGTAAATATTATTTTTAATAATTTTTTTCGCGAGTTCATAACGTTCCAATGGCACTTGCTCTCGACACAGCTTGTTCTATACATGGGTGGAGTACGAGCTCACATGAGAGCTTACGTGCCAAGCGACACTGATACAGTAATTATGCTGCCCACATTACAAAGAAAGAGTCCTGAGTAGACAATTTTATTTTGAAACACGGTCGGTTTTCTACGGGGAGATGGCTGTGAGTGCGTCTTGCGTCGCCACCGCCACACGGCGTTTAATGACAGGCAGCTGTGGGCTCAAATGTACGTGAGCAGCGTGCGCTCGCATGGCGTGGCCTGGATTAGCCTAAGTGCTTCCGATCATCGCTATGACGTTGTAAAAGCAGCACCAAATGTATGAACACCGTGATCTCACTCCGCTCCTTAAGCAGCCGCTGTCAGAGGATGATGATTACGACGATGATGGCGACAACGATGATGATGATGATGATGATGATGACGATTTTCTCTATATGGCGCTCACCCACTGAGGGGGATAGGCCAAGAATCGGGCGGCATTGATAGGCTATCTGGGATTAAGTGAGAGGGAGTGAGGAAAAAAAACCAAACAGACATAAGAACTGAAAGATACAATATAGACAGATTAACTGAGATGGAATGAAAGGAACGCGAGTGTAGGGAAACTTCTCGATATGAAGACCGCGAGGACGATTTTGGCACACGTTGAATATGGAAGAGAAATAAAAAAACAAAAAGAGGAAAAATAAATAGAATTAGCAAGGTAATCTCTATGTTAAATTTAAGTAGTCGAATACAGCGTACATGCCTACGACAGCACCCAAGTACAGTGACTCCACATCATAAAATTAGTGGACCTTTTATTTCTATTCCCATCATTCCGAGGTGGACCTTCCAGGAACCTTTTTCTCTTGGATGAGTATCTGCGACAGACTAAGAAGTGGTTTATAAATTGGATTTCGTTGCAATATCCCTCAACATCAGGTCAAAGGTATCCTCCTCTCCTTCGTCTTTTCGACATATTCACCGAGATTCGAGCAGTAACCTTCGTTAGCAAGCAACATCAATGAGCTACCATCCAAAAACAATATGTTGTTTGCTGAGCACTCCTGAATCACCTCTGTATGGCGATTACATCATGATAAAGAAAACACCCCTGAAAATAAGATTATATAAAAAAGACAGCAAGCTTTCAGTTCCTTTTGTTTTTGCACAGCTCTTATGTGACCGTCCATGCTTTGAGTGTCATCCGTCTGCCCTCACCGTAACTGCAGCGAATGACCGCAACTAAAGATGTCCTGGCTCATGCATTATCGGCACACGCAACGCTCTTCATATTTTGCCGTAGTTGACTGCGCTGAACAATGATAGTTTATGTGTTGGATCTCCGTAATAAATTACCTGGTTGCTGGCGAATCCACCCTCGTGGCTGCGCACCTTTCGATAAGACAAACGCGTGAGTGCGCCAACTCGCGGAAAACGAAAATAGGCGGACTCGTGGAGGCGAGTAGAGGTTTTGTTTCGCCGAATCTAAAACAGGGACGTACTCTATACGCAGAACCACGCTGGGCGTTGTACAGTGTGAACAGGTGAACGACTCAAAAAGTGACCTTGCTTCACGGTCTAGGAAGAGGAAGGGAGGGCTACAATGACGCCAAGGTTTCAACTGGTATAGTGCCTACGACGCGTGTTCGGTCATCCTCTGATCGTTATTCGAAGAATAGGCAATTTCGACGTGCGTGCAAATCTTCTCCGTAAATTCGCCAACGTTGAAATCATGAACCCATCAAGCTATACGGGTTCGCTTCCTAATTACATGGTGGTATTACGTTCCACAGTGAGTCCTCCTGCCTCTTTTACAGTGAACGTATACCGGTTTCTTCGGCAACCTTGAGGGGAGCTGCCACATGCTTAGGAAAGAGCGCGGGTTCGAGTCCCAACGGTTTTGAACTTATGCTTAAAACGTACTGTCTACCCGGACGCCATCTCCAGAGCTCTTCGTAGAGGTAGGAAGGTAGGCTGGCCCGTAGTCACGAATTTTTTTTCGAGAAGGGAGGGAAGGGACGCTATCTTATTAACACTAACGCCCCCAACCAAAATTTTGAAAAAAGCCTCCCCCCGCCCCCTCTGCGGGCCTGAAGGGGGCACTAGGCGCGCGGGTATACCCTACGTTGATACGCAACAATTTGTACTAAGACCGCCGGTAACTTTCGCGTCGTATTAGCGTGCAATAGGCGTTTTTAAATGTGGTCGTTTTTAACGTCTCGTGACCAAATTAGAATGACGTTACACCTAGTCTGAAATCTGCTAAAAAAACGAAGCTTTGTTTCTCCTGTGTTTTCCAAGCGAGCTTCTACGCTTTTCTTTCTTCCTTTCTTTCTTTCTTTCTTTCTTTCTTTCTTCCTTTCTTTCTCTTTCTTTCTTTCTTTCTTTCTCTTCGAATAAGTACCGTCACGTAGCTGGGGGCTCAGCGCAGGTGTGGGCCGAGTGTGGCAGTGCATCAACTACAACCGGGTTTACGGTTTTATGACAGCTTTACTTCTTTTCAATGCGGAAGGGTGAGGTGTTAAGAGGGAGTTCTCATTTCTTTCCCCGCGACCTTACAGGCATACTTGCAGATGATGCAGTTATGGCTAGCGACATAATATAAAGCTGCTGCATTCTCTTTCATTCTAAAGTAACGAATTCTCGCATAACCGAAAGAGTAAAGAGCGAAAGATGTGATTGCCCATTCTCATTTTAAAGATGCTGTAGGCTGAAGAAGTTGGCGTTCAAGGACTTTTTCTGAAGACGACTACACAATGCCTGAAGCTTGAAGCAAAGGTAATTCCCATTCAAATTCACATCAAATGGCGAATAAACCTCCAAGGTAGGATAACTTAGGAAATTAAAGTCAAATCCGCCTGAGTCGTGGCTAATTCCCCCAAGTGGGTAGATGCCAAATGCGAAGGTTTATCATCATCATCATCATCCCATTTAATTTCTTTCGCATTGCCCAACCAGTGTGTCGCCCCACCACGGTGGTGTAGGGGCTATGGCATTGGGGTGCTGATCCTTCCGTCGCGGGATGGAATCCCGGCCGTGGCGGCTGCATTTCGGGGGAGCCTAAATGTTGAGGCCCTTCTACTCCGCAATGTCATAGCGCGCGAAAAAAAGCCCATATGGTTGAAATTTCTGGAGCCCTCAACGACGGCGTCTGTAATAATAATAACGCGTTTTTGGGACGTAAACCTCCTAAAATCAACCAACAACTAGCGTGTCAAGATTTCGGTGCATCTTGTTATAATTCGATGAGACATGCCTATGCATGCAAGCAGGTTGCCACTTTCTGCAACAGTACTATATCGTTACAACATACAAACAGTAAAAGCAGTTTGAAAGAATAAAGACCAAGTTTGGAGCATTCATCTTGTTTTATTAACAATAAATATTTTTGTTTTGAAATCAAGACAGCCATTTTCGCGCTGCGTTATGCAGTGCTGACAATTACAACATGCCTCAGGCATTTCTGTAACGTCGAAGGAAAACGTGTTGAAGAGGAACGCATGCTGGGGCCAGTGTCGATGAACTCGGAGACGTCGGCGGATCCGGCCTTGAGCTATGAAAGCCTTGATCAAGAAATGCGGCGGCGGCCTTTCAGGAGGACCTGCATAATTTTTTTACATTAGTTAACTGTCCTGTATTATTTTGTCGCTGCTGCTCATCAATAAGTTGCATAACGCTGCTCACCGCCTACGCAGTGCTTTCTCCCGAGAAGTGCTCAGGTCGCATTGGATCCTCGAACAGAACCAGCAGCATCAACGGCGGCGGCTTCAGGTGGATGTTAGTTGTAGTGGCCTGCTGGTATTCGTGCATCTTGTACGCTTTGATGCGCCTACCTCCGCGAAGGGCGGTGTTGCCCGGTGAGTTCCGAATCATACCGACCACCTGGTATTAAAAAAAAGCAATGAGAATAAAGAAACTAGGACAAGGTTTTTGTCTACATATGCGCCAAATAATTATTGGATTGAGACTGAATGAAAACAGTGTTGATGGTACAACAACGAATGGCGTATGTTAGCAAACACTATCCTATATCAGCGCTCATTTCGCACACACTCGATACAATGATCCTGTGTGTAATGGTACCTATAGTATGCGGGTCAATACGGCATGCCAGGACACTGCCACCGTTGATAGCTAGTTCGTATATAGCAAGGGCATACGCTTAGAAATGCCGGGGCATGTAAAATACGCAGACTGAGCACGTACACGTTAGTAACAATGCGTACCGCGGTTTTAGTACAGCCGAAACGTGCAGTGTCATTCAAACCAAGCTCAAGTTCTTTTATCACTCAGAGTGTGAGAGCTAGTCGCGGCTGCTGCTCGATAAGCTACATATCAATACTCACCTTCTCGGCAGTGTTCTTTTGCGAGAGGCATCCATATCGCACAGACTACTGAAGCAGCAATAGCGGCGGGAAGATAACCACGTTGGTAGTGGAGAAACCACTTTCCTGCGTCATGTTCACGATGACGTTCTTGTTCCCGCTAAGCATGACGTTGTCTTGTATGCACCAATGACTTGCAGCCACCTTGTGTTGTGATTGAAAATAAATAGGAAGATTCAGCACATTTGTTGAGACTCACTGCGTAATACAAGTTTTGTGACACGTTTGTGTTACGTCTGTACAGCCGCTTGTGGCTGTAGACGATTTATTAAAGTACAGGAAACGTAAACAAGTTCAGAAGCGTAGCTCAAGCGTTGGAGTCACTCCTGGCCAACGTTCGACACCAGGCTCGCGCTCGTGTCAGAGCGCCAGTACAGTCGCGCGCGCACTTCGTTGTCGTCTTCTAAGGCGACATGTCACTCTTCCTCCCTTAGACGAAGTCTCCATAGCGGTCTGGAGGTCGCCTAACTTCTGGCGGTCGCAGTTGCCGAGTGGTCACTGCCTGTGACGTCGACGGTTGCGAGGGAGTGTCGTCCTGCATTGCCGTGTAAAACCTCTGCAGGATGCTGTCTTGTTGTGTCAGGCGTGCTATCTCGGTAGCAGTCAACGGAGGTCTCGATAAAGCTTCGAACAATAGTACGTAGCCTGGAGGCCAGGGTTCATCGAGACGTTCTGGTGAGTCCTGCTGAGTCGTCACTGGTGCTGAGGCAGCTGTCGAAGTTCCTTGTCGGGGATATTCGATGCTATTGCTCGTTTTTGCCTCCTTCCGCTTTTTCAGGCAGGCCTTTTCAATGTGTCCGCGTTTCTTGCAGTAGTTGCAGGAGGCTGCCTGGAACTTGCAAGTGTCCGGATTATGTTGCGCGTTACAACGCCAACAGCGTTGTTTCTTCTTTGGGGAAGAGGTACTCGAGTGACCTTGGTTGTCTGTCTTGTAGATACTTGTGCAGGATTCGTGAATCTCTTTAAATTCGGTTTTCACGTTCTTCTGGTTTTCGACGGCGTTTTCAGCTCGCAGTGCGAGGTCGAAAGCTTTCTTGAACGTCAAGTCCTTTTCTGCGAACAGCCGTTGCTGGGCCTGCTCGTTCCGAAGACCGCAAACGAAACGATCACGCAGCATGACGTCCATAGGCAGCATTGTCGGATTCGCCGCAGTGTCTGCGCTTGTCCCAAAATTGCAATCTGCCGCTAGCTTCTTGAGCGCCGTGACGTAATCACTGACCGTTTCGTCGTGCCGTTGGTCACGTCGCTGGAATCGTGCCCTGCAGAAAACCTCAGACGGTCGTGGATCGAAGTGAGCCTTGAGCATCTCGACTATGTCCTCGTAGCTCACTTGGTTGGGCTGCTTGGGTTGAATGAGGGTGCAGACGATGTCATAAATCTGTTCCCCGCACAGCGTTAGCAGATGAGCACGTTTCTTCGATGCGTCCGTAATATCGTAGACGTCGAATAATATTTTTATATTTAGATTTGAGATATACTGTTTGTTAAGCATGATGTCCTTCCAAAAATGAAAATGACAGGATCGAAAACATTTCTTTTTATCATTAAGACGCCTACCGAGAGTTGCGTTGTGGTACAAAAGCAGTGGGTTACATATTAAATGCAATCATGTTTTAGTGACCAGGACAAGGCGCTGTTTTCTGGATTCGAGTTGATGGCCTCGATGTGAACTTGCTGGTTGTGGCAATGCGGAAGGCCCAGAGAAGTTCCAACGCTGCTCAGAAACATTGCCGCCATGCTGTGGGATTTCCTCTCCTGTTGTAGTGGGTCTTTTGGAAGCCAGCCTGATTCCGCTGTGTTCACGGGCCTGTAGAATTAGTTTGGTCAGTGTGATGTATCTTCGGGAGTACTGCCAAGAAACGTAATATTGTTCTAGGGGCCAAGGAAATGTGTGCCTGAGGCAGTTCTTTTGTGAACTTTCATCCATATTTATTTGATGTTTAGATGGGTCGTTTACAAAGCTGACCACGAATAGAAATTTATTATTAGTGCAAAATATTAAGTAATGATCATTGTAACTGTATACTCAAACAACGAAGTAACATGAGGCCTGCTCTAAGCGGTTCGTAGTCTTGCTCAGGTAAAGATCAATAAAAATAGGGGGCTAGCCTTGAAGCGGCGCAATGCCCCGCCTTAGTGGTCTAGTGACCATGGCACTCAGCTGCTGATCCGAGGGTCGCGGGATCGAATCCCGTATGCGGTGGCTGTATTTCGATGAAGGCGAAATGTTGAGGCCCGTGTGCTGTGGGATGTCAGTGCACGTTAAAGAACCCCAGGTGGACAAAATTTCCGGAGCCCTCCACTACGGTGTCTCTCATAATCAGAGCTGGTTTCGGGACGTTAAAGCCCATATAACTACAGCAACAACAATTGAAGCGGCGACAATTTCCGATTTTGCAGAAACGTCCCTTCTCTGTGCCCAAGCAGCGTTGACATTAAATACATGGAAAGAATGTCTAGAAATACACCGATAAAATTCCGCAACCCCCTAGAAAAACTAAGTGCTCCGTCTGTTTCTGAATTCAGACTTTTGGATTATTTTCCGAACCATGATGTGCAAAGAAATAATACAGATCTTCATCATGAACTAAAGGATGTTCAGTCATCAGGGTTGTTCCCTTTGAAGAGCTGAACTATTGCCTGGAAGCTACGTACACGATAAGGGTCTTTAAACCTTAGAGACGTTGAACTGTTCTGTATTTTCCCTACTATACAAACTTAGGAGGACGCTTTCTGGGGAACATTTGCACGAAAATTGACTACTTGCTTTCAAGTCTTTGTCGAGAAAAAAAAAGTTCTAAGTTGGGCAAGTTTGCTTCCATAACATCAGAAGGTATCCTCTGGAGATTATGTTCAAACAGTAGGGAGACAGCTCCCAGTTTATGTAGAGAAGGCTTTAGTTCTTCGTTGGAGAAAGAGGCGTATTATTCAAATATTAACTGAACATAAAAGGCGTTAACCGGTGGAAAGCTTTCTAATATTTCGTTGCACTGCCGAGATTGTATCTTCGCGGCCAAGAAGGTCAATGTGTGATTCCATACAGATATAATAGTGAAGAAATGTGCTTGCTGGGTTAGGCCTAGCTGATCAGTAATAGTGGGAGCATGCATCCGCGTGAGTCATCCTTCGATCAGCTTACACGGGGAATAAATAGAATGGCATAAGGGTTACCTCTCACTTAGACCGGAGCATGTACCTGTTTACAGGTGGCGCTACGACTCTGTGGATTAGTAGGCAGACTTTGTGTCATCTTTCTTTTTCGCTTCAGTCCTCACGTTAAGTTGATATCGTGTTAACAATTGCACTCTTCTTCTGTTGTGTCCCTGTTTTCACGCCTTGTGTTTGGTTAATGAACTCTGACCAACTAGCTCAGCCTTCGGTATCATACACATTTAGCCACAAAAATAATCTGTTTCTCAAGAAGGACGTCCCTTCAGAACTAGAAATCCTTGAGCCGGGAAGCTTTTCCCTGAATTAAGCTTTACTCCGAGAGTTCCTTTTTCGTGCGAAAGGAGTTGGAGGTTATTTTTTCCTTTTCTTCATAAAGCAATCATATGACGCTCAACAGCGGATGGTGGTCTTTTCCGCGATCTATTTTGCAACTGCGAGCTGAACCTGCAGGGAGAGGCCGCGATAAATTGCAGAAGATATTTTTCGGCTGTCCCGAAACATTTCCGTAACGACTACGCTTTTGGTAGGTGTTTGCAGTGCCGCTTTTACTTGGGGAGCTGACCCCCCGTATTCACAAACGCACCTTCACTCAACGCTCCTCCTCGACTTCACCGAGTCGAGGCGCAGCGCCTTCCTCTCCTCAAGGAGCCGCTCGGTTTCAAGAACGCCACTCGAGCGCTCCTCCGCCAAGAGGCTGCTCGAGAAACATTCCTTCACTTGAGTTACGAAAGACGCGTCTGGTAGCGAGGGTGTACAGCCCAATACTACAATAAGTACGGAAATTTTCGGTTGAAATGCTAGCCAACGATTTAAAAATTATCACCTATTATTAAATACATGTTGCATTGGAAGTTATAAGTGAAATTTGAAACATTATCAGCTAGTTTCGACAGCAGGCGATGCTACGTTCATCCAAGCCACGCCAGAGCCGAATCCGCTGGGATAGCATGCCCGGACAGGTCCGGATGTGCGACTGTTGTTCGCGTATTGTGTGTGGGCGCCAGATTTTATCTTGATGTTCCGTGGTGCGCTGTGCAAGCTGCTTGTTGCATCGTGGCGTACCGACTCCAAAGGAGCGCTGCAAACATTGTACAACTACCTGAAGAAAACTAATCGTCAACCCGTTTCTGCCGACATAGCCTATTTACACCACCTGGCTTTTAACGCAGGACACTGCATTACATTTCAATGGATACCAGCTCACTGCGGCATTCTGCCCAACGAAAAAGCCGACGAAGCAGCACGTAACGGTATTCGATATCAAAACTATAAGCGAATCTGTTTCACCAAATCTGATGCTTCCCATGTGGCTAAACGATTCGCTTACGAATAAAGTAACCGGCTATGGAAGTTACCGACAGATCATCACCCCTTTCTTATACTCAGTCGACCCATATCCCAAATAAAAACTACAATCCAACACTCCTCGACATTTGGAAACTTTGTATCATCGACTACGGCTGAACATTGCATATTCAAACGACTTACGGTACCGCTTCCATCAGGAGACAAGCCCACATTGCAGCAACTGTGGCTCTACTGAAACCGTAGAACATATTTTATTTGAATGCAGAGCGAACAGTGATGAGCGTGCGCTCTATGAACATTGCATGCAGTCACTTACACAACTCCCTTTATCATCTCAGTGTGTTTTAGGCCCTCTAGCTTGCCCCACGCAACAGAGACGTGCGATGGACCTTTTGTTTACATATTTAAGAAGAATAGGTCAACTCGATAGACTTTAACTTTATCTCCGTCGTCACCATCACTCACCCATCATGCAACACACCCTATCACATCACTGCGGGTTGGTGAAAACGTTAACTATCTTTGGACTCAATTAGGCATCATAGTCAGAAACACAAGGCCCAACTTTTTTTCTCTTTTCTTTTTCACTGTCTCTGGCACTTCTTTCGCTCCCCAAACTCCCTCGCCACGCAGAGTAGCATGTCAGCGATATTTCAACGCCGGCTAAATTCTCTGCCTTTCAATAAAGAGCTGTCTCTCTCTCTCTCTCGTGGCGTCCTGCTTGCCCTGACAGACGGCGACATGAGCACGGACGACAGCGTCACGCGCGACGGCGGTAAGACGACCTCACGGAGGTTCGTTTACACGCGCGAAGAGTGCGAATTACTGTGTAATTTGGTGACGCGCCACAGATCGGTAATTGAAAACAGAAACACCGACAACGTGTCCAAGTGCACTAAGGACAGTGCCTGGGAGAAATTTTTATACGGATGTGGTGCTTTTATACGGATGTGGGTGCAGTCTATGCACCATGTCACCCCGGGGAACTTGGCAATTCGGTGGAATTCGACCATCGTCTCACGGAACCCGTCATCGGTGTCGGGGAACTTCACGACGGCTGGGAACAAATGCTTCGCGATCACCCGCGACACACGTTCGATGATGCGGCTCACTGTCGGCTGAGACACATTCAACAGGCCGCCCGCCACTACTTGAAACGTGCCTGCTCCATAAAAGCGCAACGCAATCAGAAGCTGCGTCACTGGTGGAAGAGGGTGGCCACGGTTGCTGCAGCTCTCGTCAAGGGCCAAGCAGTCAAGCAGCTTCTTCACGCTGCACTTCGTGAAGCGGTAGCGCGCCAGAAATTCGCTGTCGGTGTAGTGATCCATTGGATTTATCCGGTCCCTCAACCGTCGTCGTGGTATGCCTACGCAGTTTTCTACGTCGTCAAACAGCTCGCCGACGCGGAGCACATAGTCGACAAACGAAGCGTAATCCGCCATGATACTTCACTCAAGGAAAGGTTCAAGGTAGCTCTGGCCCTACCTTGACTATCTCGAGTAAAACGCTCGAGATTTCCTCCAGTCGAGGAACGCTTCGAGTGAAGGGCGATCTGTGAATTGGAAAACCGCCCTCAAGAAGCGTTTCGAGTGAAGGATCGAGTCGAGGAGCGTTTGTGAATACGGGGGTGAGTGTGCCATGTTCATGAGCCTGGAGGAATAGTTTGGTGCTACAAAATATGAGTATGTGCCTAACTATGTGCGGGATAATGCGGTCGATACGATTATACTTGATAAGGTTTTAGGGCCGAAGTTCCTTAGGGCGTGGGTCGTTCCCTCCTCTGTAGTAGTATGTATGTAGCCACCTGTAGTTTCTGAAGCGCTCACGAGAAGGCGCTAGTATGTCTACATATAGAGAGTTTGCTAGGGCGCCGGCGCGAGCGGATGTGTTTGTCGAGGTCTCCGGAACGACAGTGGCAGATAAGTTTCCTTGCATGCATTGAGCTTGCTTTTCTAGTATAGGTCATTAGCATAAACTATATTTGTGGTTATTAGTTGGTACGGTTTTTTTGGGGGGGTCAGTAACTTGTTTTCTGGGTTTTTTTCTTTCCTTTTTCTTCCTCCACGTTGCTGAGGTGCACGTACACCCACCACGAGTGTTTTGAAGTGTGGGCTATCCATTGAGTTTTTGGGTACGTATTGTCTTAGCGAAGTGTTTGTAGTGCCGAGGTTATTAGTTGGTACGGTTTTTGGAGGGGTCAGTAATTTGATTGTTTGGGGTTTTTTTTGCTTTCCTTTTTCTTCCTCCACGTGGCTGAGGTGCACGTACACCCACCACGAGTGTTTTGAAGTGTGGGCCTATCCATTGAGTTTTTGGGTACGCATTGTCTTAGGGAAGGGTTTGTAGTACCGAGGGAAGTGTTTGTACTTAGGGTTTGTACTTAGGGAGGTGATTGTAGTACCGAGGTTATTAGTTCGTACGGTTTTCTGGAGGGGTCAGTAACTTGTTTCTGGGTTTTTTTCCCCCACGTGGCTGAGGCGCACGTGCACCCATAACGAGTCTTTTGAAGTGTGGGCTATCCATTGAGTTTTTTTTTTTGGGGGTACGCATGGTCTTAGGGAAGTGTTTGTAGTACCGAGGGCCTTTGTTCTTTAGATAGTGTAACTCTTGTGCTACGAGTGGTCATGGTCAAAAAGACCGCAAAGTGTTCAGGGTGCGGGGCCGCTATGAAAATGGAAGTTTGTGGGGAAGAGAAGGCAGAAGAAGCTGACGCAAAATGTAGACAGTGCGAGATCGAGGCAAAAATGGAAGAAATGATGGCTACTCAGAGCGGACTTATGGACAGAATCGCTGAGCTTGAGAATGCGTTGGCAAGAGAGCGTGAGAAAACGCAGGCCATGGGGGAGAGGCTTAGGTTAGAAGAGGAGGAACTAGCCATGGTAGTTAAGGTGAACAAAGAAGCAGGCAACAGGGAGAATAGTGCTGCGCCCACCTCCAGCGCTGGGGGGGCAGCAAGAACAGGGTGTGAAAAACGCAGGTGCAAAGAGCACTGGGCACAGCTTTCAGGAAGTAGCTTTGCGGGAGGGAGTAGACAATACAGCAGCTGGGACTCAGGCTAAACACCCAGACAGTAGCCAGGTGCAGGTGACTCCAGCTGGAAAACCTCACCGGGTTATCATAGCTGGCGATTCAAATTTAGTTCGATGCGCCGAGGCACTCAAAGAGAGGGTGAAAGGCGACAAACGAGTAATGGTAGGGACGTTCCCAGGACATAGGCTGGGTTCAATCATGAGGCAAGCAAAAGAAAAGCTCAGGTCTGGGGCTCACGGACGCAACCTTGTGATGATTGCGGCAGGGCTAAACGACGTCATCAACAAAGAATCGTCAGGGTTAGCGACGACCTTGGCAAAAGGCGTCGACGACATGCGCGACATCTCCCCCCAGGTGCAGATAGTAGTGTGCACGGTACCGGAAATACCAGTGCGTGACGGCAACCTCCAAAGAGCCGTTGTCGAGGCAAACAAAGAGATATGGCGTACGAGTCGAGAGAAGGGTTTCGAAGTAGTGGAAATAAACAGGGAGGTTCATAGGTGGGGGGGTTTCCAAAGAGACAGAATTCACTTCGATAGGAGGCTTGGTCATGAGGTGGGTTGGCGACTTGCAGGACGTGCAGTAGCTTTTTTGGGGGGCACGCGGGCCCTTCGGAGTCCGGGATAGCAAGGAACAAAGGAAACAACCAGTGGTATTTTCGGGCAGGTAGCACTGATAAATGCCAGAAAAGAGGTAAAAGGAAGAAAAGAGCGAAAGCACGTGTAGCAATTAGTTACATAAACATGCAGGGTGGCAGAAAAAAGGCAAAATGGTTAGAGATTGAGGAACAGTTAAACAAAGAAAAGATAGGCGTTTATGCGGTTACAGAAACACACCTTAGGGATCTGGAAGAGCCACCACATATTGAAAATTATGTTTGGGAAGGGTGCAACAGGATCGCATCAGAAAGAAAAGGTGGAGGTGTTGGAATGCTTATTCATAGCGGAGCCAAATGGGAGAGAGTAAAACAAACGTGTTCAGAGCACCTCTGGGTTTCAGGGCACGGTAGGTGGAAAGAAAACGTGGCTAGGTGTAGCTTACATGTGGACGGGAAATAACTGTAAGGAAAAGAATCTGGAGATAAAGCATTGCATAAACACCGATATTAAAGAATTTGGTCATGGGGCCGAAATCATCCTCCTAGGGGATATGAATGCCCACATCCACGACCTTGACGGATATACAGACACCAATGGGAGGTTATTGCTCGATCTTTGCGAACACCATAGTCTTGTCATAGTTAACACAGGGCCCAAGTGTGATGGACAGATCACGTGGGAGGTCAGAAACAGACAATCGAACATTGATTATTGTCTTATGACGGAAGGAATCTATGAAAAACTGAGAGAAATGAGAATAGACGAGGACGGGATGAACAGTTTGGGTAGTGATCATAAACGCATAACGTTACAACTGGGATATAAATCTGAAAATAATAACGTAGAGTCGAAGTTTGGCAGCTCGTATTTAAATGACAAACAAATAAAAAATATAGCCGCAAGAGTAGAGGAAGAAGTAGGCAAAATACAAGGCAAGGACTGGGGGTATAATGAGCTAGTTCATGTAATGACGAAAGAAATAAGTAAAGAGAAGGAAACTGTTTGCTGGAAAGGAAAGAGAACGCCAAAAAGATGGTGGAACAGGGAAATCCGGAAAGCGATCGAAAAGCGACGTAAAGCATCAAGGGAGCACAGGCAGGCAAAAAGGGAGAAGCGGCCGCAAGTGGAAGTCACGGAAAGATGGGAAATATATTTAGAGAAAAATCTATTGTACAGAAATTGGTCGAGGCAAAAATTAAAGGTGAAAGCGAACGCTGGGTGACAGAAATTCATGACAAAAAGAAGGGCGCGCCTAGGATAGTTTGGAACCACATAAAAGCGCTAGGTAAAAAGTCTGCCACATTGCAACGGCATATTGTTGATGAGAGAGGAAATCAATTGGAAGGGTACGAAGCGTTGGGTTACACCCAGAAGGTAACAGCCAGTTCGTTTAAAAAGATCGTCCAAGAGATTCCCCCAGTGGATAAAACCATGACGGTGAGCGAACCTAAGGAAGAGCTAGAACTTGAGTATTTCAACTGGAAAAAGGCCGAAGGAAAAATTCCAAAGCGCACTGCTCTGGGTTTATATGGGGTCCCCGTTAGCCTCATTAACGAATTAGGACAGAACACTAAAGAAGCACTATTGAAAGCCGTAGAAAAATGCTTACAGAAGAGGCAAATACCGGACAGTTGGCGAAAAAGCAGAATGAACTTAATCTATAAAGGCAAGGGGGAAAAGAATAACATTCGCTCGTATAGACCGCTAACCATTACATCGGTACTATACAGGATGGCTATGCAAGCAGTAAAATTAAAAATAGAAGCATGGGCAGAACGTAACAATACTTTGGGAGAACTTCAGAATGGATTTAGAGTAGACAGGCGTTTAGACGATAACCTATTTGTTCTTACTCAGTGTATAGAAATATCTAAAATAGAAAGGAGGCCGTTGTATGTGGCTTTTCTAGACATCACTGGAGCGTATGACAATGTTAATCAGGAAATACTGTGGGAAATTTTGGAAGGAATGGGCATAGGCGACGATTGCGTACAGCTTTTGAGGGAAACATATCGAGAAAATACAGTTTGCATAGAATGGGAAGGAATCAGTAGCAGAGAGAACGTTGATATTAGCAAGGGGCTGAGACAGGGATGTCCTTTGTCGCCGCTGTTATTCATGCTGTACATGGTTAGAATGGAAAAAAGCGCTAGGAGATAGCAACATTGGTTTTAATCTGTCACACAAACAGGGCGGCGTCATGATTGAGCAGAGGCTTACGGGTTTATTTTATGCTGATGATATTGTCTTATTCGCGGACAGTCGAGATGATATACAACGGCTGTTGAATATATGCGGGAAGGAAGGCGAGGCTCTAGAAATAGGATTTGGTGTAACAAAATGCGGACTGATGGTATTCAATGATCCCAACGACCAGGCGGTATCCATACAGGGCCAAGAAATACCGAGAGTAAGCGAATACAAGTACCTTGGCGTATGGGTAAATGAGGATGATAGATACATGAAGGTACACGAAAAAGCCTTGGCAGCAAAGGGAAAGAGGAACGCAGCAATAATGAAGCACAGAGCGTTATGGGGACACAATAGGTACGAGGTGCTTAGGGGTCTGTGGAAAGGGGTAATGGTACCGGGGCTTACATTTGGGAACTCAGTGGTTTGCATGAGGCCAGAGATACAATCAGGAATAGATGTGAATCAAAGAACTGTGGGACGCCCCGCGTTGGGCGCCCACGGGAAAACGACAAACGAGGCTGTAAAGGGCGATATGGGATGGGCGAGTTTTGAGGCAAGGGAAGCGCAGAGCAAAATAAGGTTTGAAGAGAGGCTAAGGAATATGAAAGAGAGTAGGTGGGCAGTGAAGGTGTTCCGCTATTTATATAGAAAGAGCGTTGACACGCAGTGGAGAAAGAGAACTAGGAGGCTCACCAGTAAATATACGGCTCTAAGAGAACTGACAACAAAGAGCGTAAAGGGAAAAGTCAGAGAGGCGGAGAAGATTTACTAGAGGGCAGCGATGGAAAAAAAACCGACTCTGAATAACTACCGAGAGGGCAAAAACGAAATAAAGAGGGAGGCATTTTATGATAATTCAAGAGGAAGCGCTTCATTGTTTGAAGCGAGATCGGGCTGCCTTAGAACGCGTATTTATAAAGCGAAATTCAGTAAAGAAGAGGAAAAATGCACATGCTGCGAGGAAGATAGGGAAACGACGGAGCATGTTCTGATTGAATGCGGAGATATCCACCCAGGTGTACGTTTGGGCACCACACTACAGGAAGCCTTGGGTTTTAGGGCGAACAACGGGAAGCTGAACATAGCCGCGATTGAAATAAGTAAGAGGCGGTTAGAATACTGGGGGCAGAAAACTAGAGAGAACGGCCAAAAATAATTATAAAAAAAATATGGACTTTCTGCCATAAGGGACAGGGAACTGGGCTATGAATTTCCGTTTTTGCTATAGTATGATCGATTTGATTGAAGTAAATTTAAAAGGCATGAGGAAAATTTAAAGAGAGGAAAAAAAAAGTTCTACAAGCCTGGTGGCGCACAAGTCACCGCCCCGTTACAAAGGGGACGCTCATAGCATCCATCCATCCATCCATCCATAATGCGCTCGAATCCCAGCATATTCTCGCTTCATTCAGATGTATGGGAACGCGTAGTATGGGAGTCGGTCTGTCTGTCTGCCTGTCTGTCTGTCCGAGCGCTGCGCTGCTGCTTGGCTAGTACGTGAATTGATCAATAGATGGCGCGGAGGCGCTCGCTGCGTGCTCTAGTGTGATAGGAGAGCGCTAGATGGCGACACGCAGTGTTTGTCACGTCTTTGATGATGTACTGGGCACGATTCACGGAAGATTCACGGTATTTACCGATGAACCTCCGGAGCTTCGCCCACTCATGATCATTCACACCGTGGATATGCGTGGATTTTTTTGAACAATCCGGTACCGCCTAAGGCATATATTTCCATGAGGCCGAGATGATTTGCGAAAGATAAGCTATAACCTCTTGCTCATGTAGTAACGAGATTCTACTGAGTTGAAAAGGCAATGCTGTAAGCTATCGCTAACTTACTAAGCCGTTATTTTTATTGGGTTATATTCTTTATATATATCCACTTCAATGTATTCCTATTCCTTCAAGTTTTTCTGTAACCCCCCTTACTCAATGCTTTTGGGCCTTTGTGGTAGTATCTTTCAAAGTAAATAAATAAATAAATAAATAAAGGTACACAGAAGAAAAATAAAGCTGAGTAGGATTGAAAAATTGGGTCTGAATGACAGCCAGTTTTTGATTCCTGCGAGAACATACCAGTTGTAAGCGAGAAAAGCATGAAATTGAGAAAATGGTTTGGCGCCTTCTATCGGCTCTTCGCGCATTGTTTTTGAAATAGCGTCGACTCTTTCTTTTCTTGTTCTTTTTGAGTGCTTGGTGTGTGGTCCAAGTTATAACTTACAAATGAATTAGACTTCGACAAGAAATTTACGTACCGTAGCCACTCTTGTTATTACATATTACTGCTCCTGGAGGTCATTGCCCGGTTTTGTGCGCAGGGGAGATAAAAATTGATCGCTGGCACAGAGTACTTGCGATAAAAGTTTTCGATCGAAACTATTGTTTATTAGGTCGCAAAAGGTGGTGATAGGGTCCGAAAAACGTAAAAAAAGGACTATTTAGCTAAAACCTTATCATATCCCTTCAGCGTCCCTTTAATCAAAAACGTACAAATTGGCGTAGGTTAAATATAGTGTACTTTCAGGCAATGTTCATTCGTTACTGCTTCTATTCAATAACTATAACAACCATGTCCACCTCCTCGGGAGTGGCAGAGAAAATGCACTTATTTGCCGCTCACCGGTCGAAGGCGCTCTTTTCCAGACTCCATTTTGCGACTGCGAAGTGAACAAGTTGGTAGCGGCCATGGTAAAGTGCCGAAAAAGTTCTTCGGCTGGGCCGAAACATTACCCTGATGTCCTCGGCTCGGCTTCGTGTACGTAGTGCTGCCGCTTTCGGGCGCAGGGGTGACAGCACGATGTTGACGGTCCTACAGTACTATATATGGGGGTTGGTACTGTAATGTACGCATATGCGCCTAAAATATGTATAGAGTAACACCGTTGATACGATGGTGTTTCGGAAGTTTCTTACCCCCCCCCCCTTCCCTTGGGGGATATATTTTCACGGGGTTGATATGAATTTCTCACGATATACCTTATTTTCCAGTTCATGCAACGATTGCTTCAAAGAAGGATGGCGTTTTGGGGTTGTTAGAACTGGTTAAATGTTTTGACGGTCGGCAGTGTGGTTTGCGCCCTTCCTTGCCTAATGTGTTCGTTTTTTTTTTCGCGCTGACTGTGAAAAAAACCACCGTTCAGAGGGATTCTAGTGTAATTGAAAAGGCAGTGTGTACGCAAATCTGAGAAACTTAGTAACGCGTTCAGCTGAAATCCAACGTGCATTTCGATGTAGTACTCGTATGTCGATGTTGCTAGGTAAAAACTCTAACAACAATACTCACATGCACGGTAGTGGACTGTTGTGGGAGGCATCGACATCTCACTTGCTCCTGAATCAGCGGTAGCAGCAACGGGGACAGATGTAGGCATTGGGGACCTGGAATTCGTGAGCATATTTACATTGAAGTACCAGGTGCCACTAATGCCGACTTTTCCTTGAGTGCTACAGAGCCTGACGATCACCTTTAGAAATAATACCCATAGGTGAAGTAAATATGGTAATTCTGCCACATGTTATGAGCTTTTGAGAATGGCCTAATTGGTGTTCAAGGAAACTTGAGTATATTTTCATTTAGTTAATGTTCTTGCATGGCGATTGACCATAAGCTATATATCCGTGTTTACGCGAAGCCTCGTAACATTGTAGCCCAAACAGGGGAAGCCACCAATTAAGAATCCATGAATAGAAGAAAGTCATGGAACACCAAGCTGATGGCATTAAGAAATGTCCTTGAGCCAAACCCGTGAGCTGAAGTCGTATGCACTAGCCTGGATTTGGTCAGTTTGGAACCTTATAAGAAAGAAGTGAACTGTGGGCCGATGGCCACTACCACTGCGCTGTTTATGCCAATAGTCACGAACTTGTATTTTTTCATTCCACAAAAAATAAAAAAATTAAAAAGAACGTTACTTACGCAAGACAAGGAAGCCGATGGCGTCGCATTGACAGGTCGGGCTCACCTCTACCAGCCGATGTTTGCCTTTCGCCGGGTGTTCGAGCACTTCGAACCCTCGCCTCGCTGTATTGAAGTCCACCTTGTTTCCAAAAAATTAACAGCATATCCACGGAGTGAATGATGATGTGTGGGCGAAGCTCCGGAGGTTCATCGTAGATCGTGCCGAGTTCCGGATTAATGTAGTGAACGCGCATGCTACGAATCCTTACGGTTCAACTACGCACAAGTGAAATCTTCCACCGGCACTTCAGTGCACATCAAGATCCAGTGCCTATATATATATATATATATATATATATATATATATATATATATATATATATATATATATACAGCTTTCATCGCAGAAAGAGCGTTTCCATAGTCAACGCGCGCCTTTCGCTCTCTCTCTCTCTCTCTCTCACAAGACAGCAGATGGAAGAGTGAGAGAGCTAGCGCGCCGGGAGGCACGCGCCGAGGGCGAGCGCGAGCCTCCCGGCGGCGCGAGCTTGCTACATACATACATACATACATACATACATACATACATACATACATACATACATACTACTACTACTACTACTACTACTACTACTACTACTGCTATACTACCACTACTACTACTACTACTACTACAGAGGAGGGAACGACCCACACCCTAAGGAGCTTCGCCCTAAAAAGCCCGGTGGGAACTCCATCTTCAGTAATGGCATCCAAGACAGATTCTCTACAAGGACAACGCTTTGAAGTGGTTCACACTGCTTGCGATTCTACGGCACGAGTGGAAATGCCACTTGAGGTCTCGGGCGGCTGCGTGGCATGGCTGCTCGCGCTGAGATCGCACATCAACTTCTTCGTTTTTACTTCGTGTCTAGTAAATATTCTCGATGCTTGCTTCATTAATTAGTACGGGTAACCATGCAAGGTTCTATACTTTCCGACGTTGCTTCATCATGGTCTGTAGTAACTTCAGACCTCTGGAAGTCCGAAGTTCACGTAGTCGCCGCAGGTTGCAAAAAAAAAGAAACAAATTAAGGCAATAGCGGCGCGTTCCATCATGCTGCGCTGAAAGTGGAGCTACTAACTCCTCTGATAACGGTCGGATACTTCAATTCCAACGTTCTCTGTTAGGGGCGCTCAACGTGATCCAGAAATTGATCTCCGAACGTGTTGAAATTTTTTGGCCAGCGTGGTTGCAGTATCATTTTTGGTAATGCAAGTAATGATTGTTTTTCTTGAAAATTAAGGCTAACATGCGCCCTCTAGCCAATGTTTTAAGATTAGATTACAGTGAGTCACTGTGAGCAGAAGCCCATTGGTTTCGAATGGGTTTCGGCAGCTTGTTTGATTAAAATTAAGGCTAACATGCGCCCTCTAGCCAATGTTTTAAGATTAGATTACAGTGAGTCACTGTGAGTAGAAGCCCATTGGTTTCGAATGCGTTTCGGCAGGTTATTGCTTGGTTATTGGTCCAAGTTATACCTCACAAATAATTTAGCTAAACTTCGACAAGAAATTTACGTAGCGTAGCCAGTCTTGTTATGATACATTACGGCTGTGGAGTTCACTGCGCCGTTCTGTGTGCAGCCGAGATCGTGAAGTGAAATGCTGTTTAAAGTAGGGGAGATTAAAAATTGATGGGTCGCACAAAGTACATGCGAATCAGTTTTCTACGTAAAACATTGTTTACTAGGTCGCAGAAGGCGGTGATAGGCTCCGATAAATGTAAAAACAAGACAATCTAGCTAAAACCTAATCGTGTCCCTTCAGCATCGCTATAATGAGAAACGTACAAATGGGCATAGAATAAATATAGTGTGTACTTTCAGGGAATGTTCATTCGTTGCTGCTTTTATTCAATAACTATAACAATCATGTCCACCTGCTCGGAAGAGGCAGAGAAAATACAATCAAATTGCCGCTCACCACTCGAAGACGCTCTTTTCCAGACTCCATTTTGCGACTGCGATGTGAAAGGGCTGGCAGCGGCCACGGTAAAGTGCCGAAGAAGTTGCTCGGCTGGCCCGAAACATTGTCGTGATGTCCTCGGCTCTTCTTCGTGTGTGTGAGGCCGCCATCGTGTGCAGGGGTGACAGCACGATTTTGACGGTCCTGCAGTAATGTATATGTAGGTTGGTACTGTATTGTACGCATATGTGCCTAAAATATGTACAGAGTAATACCATTGATACGGTGCTGGTAACACCCTCCTGGGGGATGTATCTTCAGGCGCTTGATATGAATTTGGCACGATATACTTTACTTTCCCATTCCTGTGAAGGTTACTTCAAAGAAGGACGGTCATTTGGGGGATTTGGAACTGGTTAATGATTTTCACGGTCTGTCCTGTGGTTTGTGCCCTTTCTTGCGTATTGTCTTCGTTGTATCTTTTCGCGCTGACCGTGAAAATAAAATGCTGCTCAGAGAGATTATAGTGTAGTTGAAAAGGCAGTGTGTACGCAACTATGAGAAACTGTGAGAAATGTGTTCACCTTAAATCCAACGTGTATTGCGAAGCAGCACTCTTATGTCAACGCTGCTAAGTAATAACTCTAAAAACAATGCTCACCTGCACGGGTGTGGTCTGTCGTGAGAAGTGTCCACGTCTCACTCGCTTCTGGATCAGCGGTTGCAGCGGCGGGAACAGATGTGGGCATCGGGGACCTGGAATTCGTGAGCTTACTTACACCGAAATACCAGGTGCCGCGACGGTCGATATTGCCTTGAGTGCTACAGAGCCTGACGGTCACATTAAAAAATAATACCAATAGACAAAGTAAACGGTAACTCTGCCGCATGTTAAGAGCTTTTGAGTATAACTTTAATGGTGTTCAAGGCAACTTGAGTACATATTCATTTAGTTGATATAGATAGCTTTATCATGCAGCAGTGATTACATTCTTGCAAAGCGGCTAACCATAACCTGTGTATCCATGTTTACGCGAAGTACTGCTCGCATAAAAATAGCAAAGAGTGAAGTATGTACGATTTTGAGGTAAATGAGCCCCCATGATATAGGCATGGCATATGGTGTCTGTGGAAGAGACGCGCATAAGGTAAAAAGCATATATACCGTAGTGTCTCAGTAGCACTGAGCGTTCTGAGCCTCTTAAAATTGTAGCACAAAGTGGGGAAGACTCCAGTTCAGAATCCATGAATTGAAGAAAGTCATGGAATTCCAAGCTGATCTCTTTAATAAATGTCCTTGAACCAAACCCATTAGCCAAATTCACGTGCGCTGGCCTGGATTTGGTGAATTTGTTAGCTTTTAAAGAGCAGTGGACCGGTGCCCACTAACATTGTGCTTTTTTATGTGCATAGTCACGGCTTTCTATTTTCTCATCTTGGAAAAAAACAAAAAAACTAAACATTACTTACGCAGGATATCGAGGCCGACGGCGTCGCGTTGACCGGTCGGGCTCATCTCCGCCAGCCGATGTTTCATTCCGCCGGGAGTCCCAGCTCTTCGACCGCTCGCCTCACCGTAGTGCAGTCCACCTTGTTTCGAAGGGAACGCGGCGGGAACTCTTGTCTTCGATGATGGGACCCAAGACGTGTCGTTCCTGGGGAGGCGGCTTTGAAGTGGTTCACACCGATTGCGATTCTGCAGCACGAGCGGAAATGTCAGGTGAGGTTTCGGGCTGCTGCGTGGCATGGCTTTCTTTCTTTCTTTTCTTTTCTCCTTGTTATTTGGCTCTTGCCCACTACGGGGGATTGGCCATGAAGCCGGCGGTTAATATAAAAAAGGAAAACAAAAGTGAGCTAAAACAAAGGAAGAGTAAGGAATCGGTAATGTAAGGAAGAATGAAATGTTAGAGTGATAGACTATTTATAATACAAATGAACCATAATAAATAATTTGAGGTTTAATAAACTAGTGGCGGCAATTTCGAGGTACGAAGTTTTAGTTGGAAAGATGATTAGCAACGAATTCTTCTTGTGTCACGAAGGAAATTGCACATGGCTAAGCAGACGTTCCTGTTGCTGTAACCTAGTGAGGACGCTCCAAAGGAAAGAATATTCTGAGAATTCAGGGGAATTTTTAAATTCCTGAATGAAATTTCGAAATGTCTTTTCCTCTGACTACTATAACGCTGACAGGTAATTAAAAAGTGATCAATGTTTTCAGGCTCTTGACAGTAGCAGCATAGCGGAGATGGCACCAGACCAGACCTGTGTAAATAAAAATTTAATGAAGGGATACGGCAGCGAAATTTTGTTATTGCCACTTCCAGTTTACGAGAGGGGCACCACTTATTATTCCAACCAAAAGAAAGATGCCCATATTCTTCAATAGGTAACTTCATTTTTAAAGAATCTTGAAGTAAGGAGTACTTACGGAATCTAGACAAAGTAACAAAGGCAGTAGTAGGCACCACGTGCATTACCGGCCCATCTAGGGACCACCGCGCGAGAACATCAGCCATCTCGTTTATAAATATGCCACGATGGCCTGGCACCCACACCAATCGTATTTCACGCAAGTGGGGAGGAATTAATGAAGTGAATGCGCTTAGAACAGAAGACTTGGAAGGAGAAGCTGAAGCGAGTGATGTGCATACAGAAAGTGAATCAGTCACTATAACAACTGCCGAATTTTGTGCAGGAAGTTTGCGAATGGCTAAAAGAATGGCTAAGAGCTCTGCTTCGAATATGGGTGTATAATCCGGGAGGCGCAAGGTATATGACCAAGACAAAGTCTCTGAAAAAATGCCCACTCCCGCTTTCTCCTCACGCATGGATGCATCCGTCGCAATTACGTTATCAATTCCCAATTGACATAAATGATCTTCTAATAAGCCTATTAAGTATCTGGAAGGTAAGAGTTTGGCATTAGAAGGGAATATCATATCCAATTCAATTTTAGCATTGGCCAATGGTTTATCCGTTGAGACGATATCGCGAATGTTAACATCTAAAGCCTCTAGTTGATTCTGCACAAACAAAACTTGAGGTTTGTATATGCGAGACCAAGGCTCATCAAAAAATGTTAGCGCTTCAGTACAGAACACGAAGTGTGATCGCCTCTGTGAAGACGCATAAATTTGTAAATATGTTTTGACAGGGAGGATACGGAATCTGCAAACTAACGTGGGTATTCGGGCTTCTTGGTACAGAACATGATTTGCAGTAAATTTTGGCACCTTGAGACAACTCCGAAGAGCCTCTCGCTCTAAAAGAACCAAAGGATTAATCTTGTATGCCGGACCACCAGAGTATAAAATACAACCAAATTCTAGAATCGGACGAACATACATACGGTATATCATAAGAAGAGTGTCTCTGCGTAACCCAGAGGCGTGCTGGCCAAGTCTGCGTATCATCCCAACAGCGCGAGTAGCCTTACATTTAATGTGCTCAATGTGGTCGCGCCAACTCAGTTTATGATCGTAAAACACACCTAAATACTTCACGCACTCTGCTTGGGGAATTATTTCCTGGCGATACTGAAGAGAAATGCTTACTGGATCATTCAAAGGAAAAACAATAACAGAACTTTTACTAACATTTAAAGTCATGCTAATTTCATTAAACCATAACTCTAGTCTTCCTAAATAAGCTTGTAAGATTGTATGCAGTGAGTGAATATCACCAGCAGAAGCAAAGAACGCAATGTCGTCTGCATAAACATACACTTGAATGTCATTGTGCAACGGTACTGAGCTTAACAGAACGTTAAATAATACAGGAGATAAAACAGAACCTTGAGGGACTCCTCTGGACTGATTATATTTCGGTGAGGATAATCCACGCTGGGAACAATAAAACTTTCTATCCTTAAAAAACTCATACAACCAGATAATAATATAACGCGGGAAATTCAAGCTTTTTAATGAATTGAGAAGGATGACATGCTCTACACTGTCGTATGCCTTAGCTAAATCTAGAGTTACTAGTGCTGCATATTGTCGCCTGTGACGAGCAAGCTTAATTCGTCCCTCTAAATCTACATGTGCATACCATATAGAATACCCAGGTCTAAAGCCAATTTGACATGGGCTCAATATTGAGTGGTCTGCCAAAAATTTCATGATTCTAATGTAGAGCACTCTTTCAATTAATTTTATAACATGCGAAGTTAGTGCGATAGGTCTAACATTATCAATATGCATATCTACTCCTCGTTTTTTAAGCAGCGGGATAATTTTCGCAAGTCTCCAATCTGGAGGAATCCAACCTTTTTCGAGTGAGTAGTTGACGAGATTTAGGAGGTCCTGAGGAGACACATCAAACAAAATTTTTAGCATGCCTGTCGTAATGCCGTCTGGACCTGGAGCCGAATTGGGGAGCGACTGAACTGCGCGCGCAAGTTCTTCTATAGACACCTTCACAAAATCGTCTACACATACAGGTTTGCGGAATACTGTTTGTATTTGAGTGGTAAAGCGCCTTCCTAATCCCAATGCAATATCATCTAATACAGCAGACAGTTCTTTTGGAGCTAAAACAACTGATTCTATGGTTACGGGTGCAGAAATAGCCTTACGAAATCGAAGAAATCTGAAAAGAGCTTTCTTGTTTCCACTTTGTGAGAGAAAGCTATATTGATTTTCGTCATGAGTAGCTTTCGCTATGAAAACAGTTCTTTTAAACATGGCTGAGGCATACTTGTAGTTACTCCAATTAGTAGGGCACTGGTTAACAAGGTGTTTTTTCCATGCAGCTTTTCTGCGCCTGTATTCTCGTTCGCAATCAGAGTCCCACCAGGCACTTATAGGCTTACTTTTCGCCGAGGATACAGTGAACTGTGCTTTTCTCATAGAGCATTTTAGAACACCACAAAGACTCATCGCTTTAATGTCATTTCCACAACTGGTCAGTGAAGATAAGCTTGAATGTAGACTTTTTTTAAATTTTGAGTAGTCAACAAAAGTCACTGTCTGAGTATCTAAAGAAATCACTGGATTATTAACTTCCATCAATATTGGGCGGTGATCACTATTTGTTGCAGTATCAACAACAGCCCAAGAAGAGATGCGCAAGCTTGAGCTGGCGAATGTTAAATCCAAAACTGATCGTGTGTTGCATCGTACAAAAGTGGCTACTTTAGAGTTAAGACATATATACTTGTTCGTACACATCCAATTCCACAACAATTTACCCGACGAATCAGTGCGGTAACCCCAACAAACATGATGCGAATTAAAGTCACCTGCAAAGAGAGAGTTTGCTCTACAGAAGCTCTGAACGATGTCCAGAGTACCTTGCTCTTGTACGCCAGATGGAAAGTAGCTGTTGACAATGCTGAGAGGAGCACAACCTGGGAGAGCTAGTTCAAGTACTAAAATTTCGTGATCACTTGATATTGCCTGATAAACCAGTTTCGCTCTATGACAAAATTTTGTTGATATAAAAAATGCCAATCCTCCACCTCGTGTATTCCTGTCCAAACGAAAACATTTATAGTTTGGTAATTGAAAATTTTGACCCGATGCTAACCAAGTCTCTTGCAATAAAACGATGTCGGGAGACTGTTGAGATAAAAGGTAAAAGGTAGAAGGTAAAGTAAATCGGTGGTTGCAGAAAGTATAGATCGGCAGTTCCACTGAAGAACCCTAAGGAGCCCTATTTTGCTGACAAGCGAGCAGCCGCAACTGCTTGATCCAAAATACTATCTTTTAAAAAATCAGTTCTGGTCAAGGGCTCATTTACACATTTTTTGGTTTTAGCATTAGAAGAATTCAGATGTTTGTTAGTAGGTGATCTGGTGCGTTTAAGAATTCGAGCGTCCATGTCTACATCCTGAATATCTTGTAAACCTGAATCAGACAAGCAATCTTGACCATTGTTTTGAGAATTAGAAGGCCGTAACTCATTATTGCTAGGAGCGTCTGATTGGGACCCAGATGAAGAATTATATAAGCTAAAAGGATTCTGAAAGCTCTTAGAGAACTGCTCCGAAATGCCAGCCAACTGCGAGGATATGACTTGGGCCAATGTCTCCGAGACAGTCAGAAGAAGTTTTTCTAGAGATTTTTCCACTGCTTTTTCGACGATGGTCGAAATGGATTGAGCAACTGATGCATCCATAGCGAGAGGCGAACGGGCTGTAATTCCGGCATATCCATGCATCCTGCTCTGAACTTCAGTTAGGGCGTCTCGGCGCGAACATCGCCTTCTCTCAATGATTTCAATAACCTGCAGTTCTTTAGACCGAGCAGGACAATCGGTGTGATCAGCTGAGCAACTGGCTTGGCATAGGCAACAAGACTGATTATCAGACTTACAAACCTCAGCACTATGATCAGCTCCACAGACACGGCACCGAACATTAGATCGACAACCGTTTGCGCTATGTCCATACCGCCAGCATTTGCCACACTGTAGAGGGCGTGGGACAAGGGGTTCTACCTTGTAGATTAGCGGCCATGCTTTAATCTCCGAGGGACGAGATGTGCCTGCAAATGTGGCAATAATTGTCTCGGTTGGGATTTTGACATTATTAACTTGCCTGTTACAGCGGTACACAGACACAACTCCTGCTTCAGCGAATATCTCCAAGACTTCCGCCGGACTTAGGCTGACATCTACTCCTCGAACTAGGCCTTTACAACAAGCAAGGTGGGGAGGGATGAAGCAGCTCACCGGATGAGTGGCAAAGGAAGTACATTTTATAAGGTCTCGGATACAGGCCTGGTCTGGTGAGCAGCAGAGAATCCCGCCGCGTCCAAACTGACGAACTACGGTTATCTGAAGAAAGTGTTGGGTAACCGTGCGAAGCTCTGACTGAATGGCCTTAGGGTTCTTCATGCGAATGGCCCCACCATCCGTCGGCACCAAAGCAACAGGAACGCTGCTGATTCCACTGCGCAGAAATAGCTCCAAGGGTACATCCTGAGAGGGAATAGAAGCAGACCAGAGGGCAGCCCTCTGGCCTGGAGATGAGACAGACATCTAAAGAAGGTAAAAGTTACACTTGAATGCGCAGATAACCTAACACGTTAAATAAATAAGACAAAATAAAAAGTAACCGCCGGCAACAAAGCAAAAGCCCCGAGAGAGACTTCACCAAAGCAAGAAGGCCGGGAGAGGCGTTCGAAGCCACGCAGACGCTGCCGATGATGAGCGAGGCCGCTGAGATCGCACGTCGTCTTCGTCGTCTTCGTTTGTGAGAAGGGCGCTTCTGATGCCAACTAAACCGAACGCATCCAATTCTTTGATGAAGATTATATGTGGTTTTTACTTTGTATATGGGAAAAATTCTCGATGCTTGTTTCATGGATCAGTACGGGTAACGTTATAAGGTTCTATACTTTCGGACGTTGCTTCGTCGTATTCTGTAGTAACTTCAGACCTCTGGAAGTCCGAAGTTCCCGTGGTCGCCGCTGATTGCAAAAGAAGAAGAAGAAGAAAAAAAAAGAAGTCGATAGCGGCGGGTTCCATCATGTTGTGCCGAAAGTGGACTTACTGACTCCTCTATTAGCGGTCGGATGCTTCAATTCCAATGTTCTCTGCTAGGGGCGCTCAATGTGAACAACTTGATCTTAAAACGTGTTGAACGTATTTGGCCGGCGTGGATGCAGTGCCATTTTTGGTAAAGGCATGTAATGATTGTTTTTCTTGAAAATTAAGGCTAACCTACGCCCTGTAGCCAATGTTTTAGGATTAATTACAGCGAGTCACTGTGAGCAGAAGCCCATTGGTTTCCAATGGGTTTCGGCAGCTTGTTTTATTCAAATCTTACGGCGGTTATTTCCCTTCATGACGCAGGCTTGCTTTACGTTACCTTGATTACATATCCACTGCCACAAACCGAGGCTGCCTAGCAACGGTGAATTTCGCCAGCTGCGATGGTGCAGTGGCCTAACGGTTCCATTACTTGCACGTGAAGAATTGCTTTCTGGAACTGTAGGCAGTGTTTGCGCAAAGACAAGCAAGGAAGTAGGATTGACTTTGCACCATGAGGACATAAAGACAGGTTAGTAAATATGCGCAACTGTGGGTTTTCAACACTGATTATTTTTACACCTGTGCCACATGGGCATGCACGTCTGAGCGCGGTGAAGGCAGATTTGGATTAGGCTTGATCCTGATCAGGTGCTGCTTTATGGTTGCTGTTTGGCACGAACTGGCCCGATTGGCATATATTGATGATCACGATCTGGAAGGCATATCGCGATTTCGCTAATGTCAGCGCTAAACTCGATTCGTATCGGTCCTGATCGCGATGAGAAGTGCACGTGTAGCACCGTAATGCATTAGGGCGGCTAAAGAATAACTTAATGAAGTTGTGTTACTTGTACGGCTAATGTGAAGCTTTCGTTTTGGGTACCAATATTGTAGAGAAATCATTTATTTTTATACGACTACAATTGCATAAAATATCTTGACCGTTAAAGAAAATATCAACTTTGCAATCTTTGCAAAATTAGTCTACTGCATTAAATGTGCAAGCACCCACAGTATGTGAAGGGAAATACACTTAAGAGTAGCGAGAAGTGCTTCTACACTTCAGTATATTATTATTACATGTTTATTCAGTAGGACGACTTACTTACTTATTAAGGAAACAAATGTCCCCTCATCGAGTCTCGCCTAAGTACGGCGGATTGAAAGGCGCGAGCACTGAAATGAATAAATACTCAAAAATAAGTTACGTGCATGATTTGTTTGTTATGAAGCATTTTTGTATGCTGCTGGTAGCCGTAGGGGTTGCATTTCCATGTAACCGAAATGTGGAGGCGCGTGTACCGTTCGATGTCAGTGGAGGTTGAAGGACCCCAGGTGGCCGAAGTTATTGGAGCTCTCCACTAGGTTAGATAACTGTAGATGTTCAATACTAACAGATATTCCTTCATCATAAGTTGTGGTCATATGATCAAATCCTGAAGTTTTCATTGTGCCAAGTCGTGATACCCCATCGTTATGATTCTGTAATTGTAACAGTGAAGGAATAACCACGATGGAATGATCATCACGCCACAAGAAAGAAGGAATAACAATCGGGTAGGACGGACGACAGCATGGCGTGCTTGTTTTGGAGCTTAGTTTCCGTCCATGGCCTCTTTTATGGCATGTTGGAGTTGCACGAAGCCGGCTTGCACCACGTCGACTACAGTCCGATCATGCTTATGTGCGTCCAGTCTTTTGTTCGCCTGGTCATTTCGGTGGTATATGAGCCTCTCGATGTGAAATAAATGCGTCCAATGCACTAGAATAATTCGATGATGCACGACTGTGTACATTCTAATGTATATCAAGAGAAGTGTCTCATTCACGCTATCCTGTGTTTGCCTCAAAGGAGTAGGAGTAATCCGCCCAAATACATAACAGCCCTTGAACAGAGAAAATATACATGTACATCCGGACTTACGGCAAATAATGTTAAACTCCCATTAAGGAAAACTGTCGCCAATAAGCTGTCAGTCGCCATAGGTGATCCGATTTTTCAAAAATCTGCCTGACATTTATTCCATTTCAGCTCGATTTAAAATTATGCCCATGCAGGTTGAAGCACAGCGCGCGCATTATCATGTCACAATAGCCATGCTTATGTAAAAAGTTATAAGTTGATGTGTATTATTTATAAAATTCCGTTTATGTAAATTTTGAGTTTAAGCACCGTCAACTTCTTCCGAGTTGTCTTGAAGAATCGCGGGATTTCTGTTATACAAGCCACTGCTAATGAATGGTCTTGAGAAAACGTCATTATCTAGGCCCGCAAGTTAACCTTCAAAAACTACCGGCCTCTTTTAAACGAGGAATTTATCGCTCTCTATGTAATCCCATATTCCTTTTTGCTACAATCTGTTACTCTTTTACAGTGCACTGTGCCCAAAAAATTATTAACCGCCTGTATCTTTTTCGTTCCAGTATAATGAATACGCTCATAACTTTAAGAACTACAAAAGAATATGACAGCGTGAAGATGCGTTGAGGGGGGAGGGGAAGTTCTACTAGATGGATCATCGGACGCGTTATGTGTAGTACTGCTACACGGAAGGAAGCTTTGTAGGCGTTTGTTTTTTATGGGAAGTCAGTGCCTAAAAGATTAATGAAAATGCCTTATTGATCAGTTAATGTGGTGTGTTAACAGCTGTGTGCTAGCCTCTAGTGCGCATGGTTGCTAGATGGCAGGACTCGGGCTTGTCGAACAGCATGCTGTTATTGTAAGAAAAAAAAAGGAAGGAGGCAAATATCATAAACTTTGTTTCAAGGAATGACACAGTAGGCCGCATCAATGTTTTTTTATTTCAAATCATAAACGAATTGTGAGGCCGCACTTCTTACATTAGCACTATTTTATACACCACTGACATACGCACATGGCGGTATGTGTTTCGCTAACGGCCGGTGAAATCGAAGTCAGTATGGACACACAGTGCCCATCAGCGTGTCACTCTGTTTCACTGTTCACAGATCGCGCCATTACTCGGCGTCTCCAATGCGCTTTGTGACGTTGCAGGAGGAGCCACTGCTTCAAGCAGGCGGATCAGGGAGGATTCCAGGTTGTGCATTTTCGAAGCCCTGCATAGTGTTTGACTTAGTTGACCGTGCTTTATGATGTGTGGGCACTGCTCGTGAAAACCGCCATTAATGATAAGTACCTTTTCCAGAATGGTTTCTTAAGCACCACACCCGTGTCGCGTTGGCTCGTTAAGGCAGGTGGTGTCGACGGTGGACAGCAGCTGTTCAAGTACTCCACTCGCATGGAAGAGCGAGATGTAACAAGTCATAATGTTGTCCTGGATGTCCTTAGGCGAGATGGCGACCTAGCAAAAGAAAAAATCGCGGATTCATTGATCACGCTGGGAACAATGTGTACGGGAAAGCATCAGTGTAGTTCCATAAACCTGTCAGCGTCTTCTTGCGGGAAAACGTTTTCTTATAGCTCACCAACTGTAGATTTCCTGTGCTATCCGTGAATATTTTTTATCTCATATGGCCGAATAACTTCCGCCATGCCCCTGTTACGCGGGCCTACTCTAATACAATATGTTTCCTTGAATGTCCAACGGCGACATAGCTTTTTAATTACAGGCCCTGCCTACGCCCATTCCTTCTTGTTGATGTTTACTAAAATGCTATTTAATCTCGTTTGTTTTCTGACGCACTTTGGGGTCTGCGTGTCTTTTTTAATCAGATATATTTGCTTGATGTGTGGTCTTTGCTTAAGTTGAACCCTATTAGTGAGGATTAGAATTGAGACGTAATACCATATTTATTAGGCATATTTTCCGTTCCATTGCTCGGTGCGTCGTCCGCAGTTTATGTTGAACCCTTTAAAGAGTATCAATATCTCCCCTTTCCCCCTTAACCCCTCACCACCCCTCCCACATCTTCCACGCTGCCTATTTAACACGTAGCTTTGCAGTTATTCTGCCACTCATGGTCTGAAAACTGCTTCCAGTGCACACCATCCCATTCTTATCTTTCTAACTTCATTATGCAGCTTGAGGTTCGGAGAGGGCGTGCTTGCTTACCCTGAGTATACGTATTCTCTTTTACGTTTCTAGCGTTTTATTACCTTCTCTATGTCGAACGGATGTTGCCTTCCGAGAATGGATAAGACTAGCTTATTTAATGGGCATTAAATTTTAGGCCCACCGTTCTGCATAGCCTGCCCTTTTTGTTGGAAACGCGCTTCAATTCATCCAGTGGTATTAGCACGCAGGTAGACAGCAAGTAGTAATTAACAAATAGTGCTCTACTTTTTCTGATTTCACATGCAGAGTACCACAAGGATCGGTTCTGGGTCCCATTCTCTTCATTTTATATGTGAATGATCCACCGCAAGGTCTTAAATTCACAAAAGTCTTAATGTATGCTGACGACACAGCGTAACTTTACTCAGATGACTCATTTCCTTAACTGCAACACGTGATATCGAAAGAACTGGCAATAATAAGTAAGTGGTGTACAGAAAACAGGCTAGCCTTAAATACTGAGAAAACTCGAAACGTTGTATTTCACTCAAGCAGCAATATAGCGAACTACAGCAGCCTTAACACTTCTCTGGCCAACTAAACTATGAATAGGTCGACACATTCAAATACTTAGGAGTTATTTTTGATCGTCACTTGCACTGGGGCAACCACACCAATGCTGTATGTAAAAAACTAGCTTTCAGCTGTTATGCTTCGCTTTTGGCAAATATATATTTCTCGTTCTCTACTTCGTTGCATATACTTTTCTCTGTTTCATTCACGCCTCGGCTATTGCTGTGAGGCTTGGGGCCTAACATACAAAACTTATTTAAAACCTACACTGCAGTTGCACAAACGTGCTTTAAGAATAATAACACTCTCCCCCGCTCATTACCCCCGTGGCATCTTCTTCATATTCTCTCTTTTATGGAGGCTAAGAATTTATAACGTAACTTGCCTAGTTGACAAATTCTGTACACAAGCTTTCCAATACCCGACACCATATTCATCTTGCCGCGTGCAAACACCAGGCAAACAAGTCAGTTAAAATTAAATCTTCCTCCCTGTAACAATGTTTATGGCGAACGATTGTTAGAATTCTTCAGAGCTGTAACCTGGAACACTGTGGCTCTAGAAAAATAAAAACTATGCGTAACTTCAACCTTTCTTGTAAAGGCTTTTTCTTGTTTAGTGATTTGTAACCACCTTTCTGTACGTTGATTGTACATCGCTCAAACTTCCATGTGTATAAAACCAAACATTTTCATGAGCAATCAAGTGCGTTGCTAATCTTTATGTATTTCTCTATTGGACCAGCTACTAACCACGTAGGCTATAGATCCAAATATTATATACGCATTTTTTGTAAACAAGTCTTAATAAACTCATTTTGATCTGATTTGACTTGGTCAAACATACGGTTAATGTCATTGGAAAGCTTGTATGTCGTCGTCTGACATCCATTTTTACTGGTATTTTACTGCTGTCTGGGCGGGTGGCTGTGGAGCCATTACGGATAGCTTGTGTTATTTTGAGGGCCTGCTCGTCCATTGTCTGGTTTCGCAAAGCCTGAGCGACTGGTGAGGTTGCGACCGAATCAAATACCTTTTCGTAATCCGTAAAGGGTACTTAGAGAGCTTCATTATGCAGGGTGCATTTCTCTACCACCTTTTTAAAAGCGTCAGGGGAAATTTCCATAAAATCTTAAGATATCCTGCGTGTGTTGTGTACCGATTTCAGGTATTTAGTATTTACTCTCGTGTGATGCACAGTTTTAAAGACATCAAGTTCTCATGCGACCTGCTACGACCAAGGCCCTTTCCCTACAGGGGTGGTGAAAGAGAAAGTCAGCATATGTATCACGATTAGTAAGACAAACAACTGCGTATAATGAACTCTCCAGTATAGACGAGGAAATGTTCTGAGGGGATTTCACAAAGAGACTGCCAGCTCGATGTGAAGGTGAGCTAAAGATGTTTCTTTGCAAAAAGCTTGTGTTCGAATTCATCAATAACACCCATCCTAGTTTGCTTCAATATAGAGCAGCATTCATTCTTGAAGTGATTGTGATAATTTATTTGCTTTGTAATCTCCTCAGCTTAGGAAATTATTCCTCCGTGAGAACATGTGAAATGTCTCACTGGTATTAAAGACAATGCATATTATATTGTCGCAAGCAAATACAAGGCCTGGTTCTATAAAAAGTATTTATTCAAGGCGAACCTGTGCCTACTAACTACACTTCAAACAAGAAGCGTCCTTCGCTAGACCGCCCTTCGAACGCCGTCTACTTCTCTTCAGCAATGCCACTCGTCTCGTGCCGGTCAGCAGCCACCAATATTCTTGCGCGCGACATTTGTGGTGCCACGCGCGGTTCGGCGTTGCAATGAGCGTCTGACTTTTGTTGCGGCTTATTTAGAACAGAAGTGGTGCGCGTCTCCTGTAGATGAACAACTTGCCGCATTATGTACTAGGTTTTTCCGTAATGTTATGAGGCTGGGTTTTCTAAAATGAATTTATTGATAGGTATGAAGTAAGTGTTATTTATATAATTATTAACGCTCTTTAATGTAGGGTGCTTGGGCAAAGGTGCACAGCTACTGATGTGATTCTCATGCTGGAAAACCTCCCTGGAAGCCATGTACAATGGGCTACTGAAGATGATTGTGAGATCTATTTCGATGATGGAATGAGGAATGATGATATAAATGGTGATTTTTGATGCATCTGTTGAGCTTTGGGAGCCAGAAAGAGTCCGCCGCGCTCGTATCGAGGCTGTGAGGTGGCTGCGCAGTGTTCCACCAGCCCATAGTACCCGTGCCCCAAGAAGGACGGTGTCATGTGCAGCTTCCAACCATCATCAGACTACGGTGATTTCTATTTGGCGGCTTCGTTAAAGCGCTCAAGGACTTCGTTTTAGAACGCTGCATGACGAAATCTCTCTAAGGTCTTGAGTAATTATTCTCTTACACAAATGACAGTAAGGGTCCTGAAGATATTTTACAATGGCCTCAATTGCACTCAAGCTATCCGTCCAGAAAAGTCCAGATAAAAATTTTTTAAGCGGTTTGACGTGTGTTCTTGAAGCGTCAGAGCTATCAGAAAACCATCATCTTTATAAATATCCTCAAACCAATAGAACGGGGAAGCTGTTTTGCATACGAGAAAGCAAAATTTGTTTACATATTGCTGCGGCAGCGCATGCTCAATTATCCTGATTTTCCGCCATATCAAAAAATTCGGAAGCAACTTCTTTCGCAACTTCACATTCTCGCTGCATCAAAAGGGGGACGCAAATGCCTCCATGTGCGCTCTTAGTTTAACAGCTTCCATAAAGCATCCCGAATGCGGAGAACGCGCTGCATGCGAAATTGCACTGACGCGTGGAAGGTAGTCCCAACACCGTTCGAGCAAACGCTGTACATAGTCTTGAACCTCGACCTAGTGAAACTTGCGACTTGCGTTCCGGAAAGTGCTTCCATTGAAATACTAATTTCTGCTCCACGTAAGAAACTCTCCTGGTGCAGTTTTGAAGCAATGATGAATTCGCAAGTTAAACTTGATATATGAAAGTTCTAAGGCTTTGCAATCTGAAGCCATGGCATGCTTAAAAGGGACGATGTATTGCATGCATTGTTGCCACGTTCAGACCAACGTGCAATTTTTCTCAGCACACAATAACTATTCCATGAGTCCTAAGTAAGGTTATATTGGCTCACAGGCTTCCTTCATGAAGAGCACTGTGGCTTCAGTTTAATATTGGAGAAGACCTCGTTCTTATTAGCAGCTGCTGCTGTATCTTGCGAAGCAGAGTGCAGTTCACGCTCATTTACCTCAGTGTTGCTTCGCAATATCTTGTCATAGTATCTCCACAAATGCAAGCATGCAAAGTAGAGCGCAATGGTCAAAGCTTATGCAAGTTCTATAGAACTGAAGCATTTGAAAAAGTAAACTTCAGTGGAAGAAATTCAGCGAGACAACATAGTTCTTTGGCACTGAGCTATAGCTTAAGTTCAACTCTATAAATTCGGCACTGAAATATAGGCCTTGGTTCGGACGACGTTTATTCTCCTCAGTAGCTCGGCAGGTCACCCGATGATGCCAGCGCAATGGGCACAGACCCGATGATGAAGATCACACACCAGCGATGAAGAAGACACGCAGAACTCATGATGATGATGGTAAAATGCAGATGATGAAGACGTGCTTAATAACGTGCATGTATCGTGCATATAACGTGCTTAATAACGTGCATGTATCGTGATGAAGACGTGCATGTATCGTGCGGTGGCGGAATTTAATGTGGCGGGGACCCTGTCCAGCAGTAGTATACGGATTTTAGTCTCGCCTCGTCTTCTCAGAAAGAAAGTGATATTTCATTTGGTTTCATTCGATCTAGGCTATCTACATTTCAGACATTGAATAATATTTTGTATGAGTACATTTCAGAAATTGTTTCTGAGGCATGGCGTCTGTCCAAAAAGGAACATCACGGGACCGAAAACATGTTTTATCAATTAAGACGCGTTCCGAAAGTTCTTTTGTGCTACTGAACGAGTGGGCTACATGCTAAATGCAATCATGTTTTACTGACCAGGCGAAGGCGCTGTTTTCCGGACTCGAATTCATGGCCTCGATGTGAACTTGCCGGTCGTGGCAATGCGGAAGGCCCGAAGAAGTTCCAACGCTGCTCAGAAACATTGCCGCCATGCTCTGGGATTCGCTGGCCTGTGGTAGTGGGAGTTTTGGAAGCCAAGCTGATTCCGCTGTGTTCACGGGCCTGTAGAATTAGTTTGGTCAATGTGATGTATCTTCGGGAGTACTGCCAACAAACGTTATCTTGTTCTAGGGGGAAAAAAGTGTGCCTGAGGCAGTTATTTTGTGAACATTGAACCATCTTCATTTGATTTTTAGATAAGTCCTTTACAAAGCTGACAAGAATTATTTGTATGAAAAATTAAGTAATGATCAGTGCAACAGTATACTCTAACAACATAGTCACATAAGACCTGCTCTAAGAGGTTTTTAGTCTTGCTCAAGTAAAGATCATTAAAAATAGGGGGCAAGCTTTGAAGCGGTATGAAATTCCAATTTTGCAGAAACGCGCCTTCTCTGTGCCCAAGCAGCGTTGATATTAAATACATGGAAAAATTGTCTAGAAATACACCCATAAATTCCGCAACCGCCTATAAAAACTCCTCCGTCTGTTTCTGACCCTTCTGTGATTTTCTGAATACACACTTTCGCATTATTTTCCGAACCGTTATGTGGAAAGGAATAATGCAGCTCTCAAACATCAGTACTAAAAGAAATTCAGTTATCAGGGTTCTTCCCTCTGAAGAACTGAACAACTGCCTGGGAATTACGTACACGATAAAAGGGTCTTTAAACCTTATAGAAGTTAAGCTGTTCTGTAGTTTTCCTTCTATACAAACTTACGAGGACGCTTTCTAAGAAACACTTGCACGAAAAGTGACTACTTGCTTTTAGGTGTTCGTCGAGGAAAAAAGTTCGAAGATAGGCGGGTTTGCTTCCATTACATTATAAGGTATCCTACCAAGATAATGTTCAGACAGTAGCTCCACAGGTGCTTGTTTAAGTAGAGAAGGCTTTAGTTCTTCGTTGGAAAAGAGGTGTATTATCAAATATTACTGAACACAAAAGGCATTAACCGGTGGAACACATTCTAATATTTCGTGGCACTCCCGGGATTGTATCTTCACGGCCAAGTAGATCAAAGCGTGATTCTTACACAGATATAATAATTAAGAATGGTGCTTGCTGGTGTTGGCCTAGTTTATCAATAATATTGGGAGCGTGTATCCGCGTGAGTCAGCGTTCGATCAGCTTACACCGCGAATTGATAGAATGGTTTAAGGTGGCCTCTCACCTAGACAGGGGCACGCACCCGTTTGACAAGTGGCGCTGACATTGTGAGGATTGTGTCTTCTGCCTTCTTTCTTTTTCGCTTCAGTCCTAACGTTAAGTTGATATCGTGTTAATAGTGTGCACTCGTCTTCTCTTGTGTCCGTGATTTCGCGCCTTGTTTTTGCTTAATGAACTCTGACCAACAACTCAGGTTTCGGTATCATCGACACTTAGCCACAAAAATAATGTGTTTCTGAAGAAGGACGTCCCCTCAAAAATAGAAGTCCGGGAGCCGTAACACTTTTCCCCGCAATTAAGATTTCCTCCGAGAGTCACTTTTTCTGTGATAGGAGTGGGAGGTAATTTTTCCTTTTATTCTTAACGCAATCATATGCCGCTCAACAGGGCAAGGCGGTCTTTTCAGCAATCCATTTTACGACTGCGAGCTGAACTGGCGGGGAGCGGCCGCGGTGAATTGTCGAAGAAATGCTTCGTATGGCCCTAAACAATGCCGTAATGGCCTCAGCTTTGATAGGTGTTTGTAGCGTCGCTCGTACATGGCGAGCTGAGTGTGCCTTATTCATGAGCCTGCAGGATTAGGTTGGTGCTACAATATATGCTATGAGGTCTAAGTATGTGCGAAATAATACGGTCGATACGATACCTCGATGATAAGGTTTTTGAACAATCCGACACGGGCCCCCTAAGGGCATATGTTTCCACGAAGCCGAGATGATTTTCGATGGATAAGCTTTAACCTCCTGTTCATGTGGTAATGAGATTCTAGTGAGCTGAAAAGGCAATGCTGTAAACTATCGCTAACTTACTAAGCTGTTATTTTTATTATGTTGTATTTTTATGTATATTCACTTGAATGTATTCCCGTTCCTGCAAGTTTTTCTGGAACCCCCTTACTCAATGCCTTTGGGCTTGTACGGTAGTATTTTTGATAAAGAAATAAAGAAACAAATAAATAAATGTACACGAAATGCAAATAAAGCCGAGTAGGATTGAGAAATTGGGTCTGTATTATATGGAGTTTTGGATTCCTGCGAGAACATTCCAACTGTAATCCAGAAAAGCATGAAATTGAGACAATGGTTTGGCGCCTTTCGTCCGACTCTTCGCGTATCGTTTTTGAAATAGCATCGGCTTGTATCTTTTTCATTATTTTCTTGAGTGCTTGGTTATTGGTCCAAGTTATAACTCACAAATTAATTAGCTAAACTTCGACAAGAAATTTACGTAGCGTAGCCACTCTTGTTATGATACATTACGGCTGTGGAGTTCACTGCGCCGTTCTGTGTGCAGCCGAGATCGTGAAGTGAAATGCTGTTTAAAGTAGGGGAGATAAAAAATTGATCGGTCGCACAAAGTACTTGCGAGAGCAGTTTTCGATGTAAAACATTGTTTACTAGGTCACAGAAGGCGGTGATAGGCTCCGATAAATGTAAAAAACAAGACAATCTAGCTAAAACCTAATCGTGTCTCTTCAGCATCGCTATAATGAAAAACGTACAAATGGGCATAGCTTATAGTGTACACTTCAGGGAATGTTCATTCGTCGCTGCTTTTATTCAATAACTATAACAATCATGTCCACCTGCTCGGAAGAGGCAGAGAAAATACAATCAAATGCCGCTCACCACTCTAAGACGCTCTTTTCCAGACTCCATTTTGCGACTGCGATGTGAACGGGCTGGCAGCGGCCACGGTGAAGTGCCGAAGAAGTTCCTCGGCTGGCCCGACCCATTGTCGTGATGTCCTCGGCTCTTCTTCGTGTGTGTGAGGCCGCCATCGTGTGCAGGGGTGACAGCACAATTTTGACGGTCCTGCAGTAATGTATATGTAGGTTGGTACTGTATTGTACGCATATGTGCCTAAAATATGTACAGAGTAATACCATTGATACGGTGCTGGTAACACCCCCCTGGGGGATGTATCTTCAGGCGCTTGATATGAATTTGGCACGATATACTTTACTTTCCCATTCCTGTGAAGGTTACTTCAAAGAAGGACGGTCATTTGGGGGATTTGGAACTGGTTAATGATTTTCACGGTCTGTCCTGTGGTTTGTGCCCTTTCTTGCGTATTGTCTTCGTTGTATCTTTTCGCGCTGACCGTGAAAATATAATGCTGCTCAGAGAGATTATAGTGTAGTTGAAAAGGCTGTGTGTACGCAACTATGAGAAACTGTGAGAAATGTGTTCAGCTTAAATGCAACGTGTATTGCGAAGCAGTACTCTTATGTCAACGCTGCTAAGTAGTAACCCTAAAAACAATGCTCACCTGAACGGGAGTGGTCTGTCGTGAGATGTGCCCGCATCTCACTTGCCTCTGGATCAGCGGTTGCAGCGGCGGGAACAGATGTGGGCATCGGGGACCTGGAATTCGTGAGCTTACTTACACCGAAGTACCAGGTGCCACTAAGGCCGTCTCTTCTTTGACTGCTGCAGAGGCTGACGGTCACATTAAAAAATAATACCAATAGATAAAGTAAACGGTAACTCTGCCGCATGTTAAGAGCTTTTGAGAATAACCTTAATGGTGTTCAAGGCAACTTGAGTATATTTTCATTTGGTTGATATAGATAGCTTTATCATGCAGCAGTGATTACATTCTTGCACAGCGGCTGACCATAACCTATGTATCCATGTTTACGCGAAGTACTGCTCGCATAAAAATAGCAAAGAATGAAGTATGTACGATTTTGAGGTAAATGAGCCCCCATGAATTAATTAAGCATGGCATATGGTGTCTGTCGAAGAGACGCGCATAAGGTAAAAAGCATATCTACCGTAGTGTCTCAGCAGCACTGAGCATTCTGAGCCTCTTAAAATTGTAGCACAAAATGGGGAAGACTCCAATTAAGAATGCATGAATTGAAGAAACTCATGGAATTCCAAGCTGATCTCTCTAAGAAATGTCCTTGAACCAAACCCATTAGCCAAAGTCACGTACGCAGGCCTGGATTTGGTGAATTTGTTAGCTTTTAAAGAACAGTGGACCGGTGCCCAATAACATTTTGCTTTTTGTGTCCATAGTCACGGCTTTCTAATTTCTCATTCTGGAAAAAAATAAAAAAATAAACGTTACTTACGCAGGATATCGAGGCCGACGGCGTCGCGTTGACCGGTCGGGCTCATCTCCGCCAGCCGATGATTCCTTCCGCCGGGAGTCCCAGCTCTTCGACCGCTCGCCTCACCGTAGTGCAGTCCACCTTGTTTCAAAGGGAACGCGGTGGGAACTCTTGTCTTCGATGATGGGACCCAAGACGTGTCGTCCCTGGGGAGGCGGCTTTGAAGTGATTCACACAGATTGCGATTCTACAGCGCGGGCGGAAATGTCACGTGAGGTGTCGGGCTGCTGCGTCGCATGGCTGCTCGCGCTGAGATCGCACGTCATCTTCGTCGACTTCGTTTGTGTGAAAGACGCTGCAGACGCCGACTAAACCGATCGCATCTAATTTTTTGATGATATATGGTTTTAATTTGGTATATGGTAAAAATTCTCGATGGTTGTTTCATGGATCAGTACGGTTAACGTTATAAGGTACTATACTTTCGGACGTTGCTTCATCATATTCTGTAGTAACTGCAGATCTCTGGAAGTCCGAAGTTCCCGCGGTCGCCGCTGATTGCAAAAAAGGAAAAAAAATGAAATCAACAGCGGCGCCTTTCATCATGTCGCGCTGCAATTGGAGTTACTGACTCCTCTATTAGCGGTCGGATGCTTCAATTCCAACGTTCTGTGCTAGGGGCGCTGAACGTGATAAAAAACTTGATCTCAAAATGTGTTGAAATTATTGGGCAAGCGTGGCTGCAGCGCAATTTTTGGTAATGTAAGTAATGATTGTTTTTCTTGAAAATTAAGGCTAACATACGCCCTCTAGTCAACGTTTTAACATTAATTACAGCGACTCACTGTGAGCAGAAGCCCGTTGTTTTCGAATGCGTTTCGGCAGCTTGTTTTATTCAAATCTTACGGCGGTTATTTCCCTTTATGACGCAGGCTTGCTTTACGTTACCTTGATTAGATATCCACTGCCACAAAGCGAACCTGCCTAGCAACGGTGAATTTCGCCAGCTGCGATGGTGCAGTGGCATAACGGTTGCATTACTTGCACGTGAAAAATTGCTTTCTGGAACTGTAGGCAGTGTTTGCGCAAAGACAAGCAAGGAAGTAGGATTGACTTTGCACCATGAGGACATAAAGACAGGTTAGTAAATATGCACAGCTGTGGATTTGCAACACTGATTATTTTTACACCTGTGCCACATGGGCATGCACATCTGATCGCGGTGAGGGCAGATTTGGATTAGGCTTGATCCTGATCAGGTGCTGCTATATGGTTGCCGTTTGGCGCGAACTGGCCGAATTGGAATATTGACGATCACGGTCTGGAAGGCATATCGCGATTTGGCCAATGTCATTGCTAAACTCGATTCGTATCAGTCCTGATCGCGATGAGAAGTGCACGTGTAGCACCGTAATGCATTAGGGCGGCTAAAGAATAACTTAATGAAGTTCTGTTACTTGTACGGCTAATGTGAAGCTTTCGTTTTGGGTACCAATATTGCAGAGAAATCATTTATTTTTATCCGACTACAATTGCATAAAATATCTTGACCGTTAAAGAAAGTATCAACTTTGCGGTCTTTGCAAAATTAGTCTGCTGCATTAAATGTGCAAGCACCCACAGTATGTGAAGGGAAATACACTTAAGAGTAGCGAGAAGTGCTTCTACACTTCAGCATATTATTATTACATGTTTATTAAGTAGGACGACTTACTTACTTATTAAGGAAACAAATGTCCCCTCGTCGAGTCTCGCCTAAGGACCGCGGATTGAAAGGCGCTAGCACTGAAATGAATAAATACTCAAAAATTGGTTGCGTGCATGATTTGTTTGTTATGAAGCATTCTTGTTTGCTGCTGGTAGCCGTAGGGGCTGCATTTCCATGTAACCGAAATGTGGAGGCGCGTGTACCGTTCGATGTCAGTGGAGGTTGAAGGACCCAGGTGGCCGAAGTTATTGGAGCTCTCCACTAGGTTAGATAACTGTAGATGTTCAATACTAACAGATATTCCTTCATCATAAGTTGTGGTCATATGATCAAATCCTGAAGTTTTCATTGTGCCAAGTCGTGATACCCCATCGTTATGATTCTGTAATTGTAACAGTGAAGGAATAACGACGATGGAATGATCATCACGCCACAAGAAAGAAGGAATAACAATCGGGTAGGACGGACGACAGCATGGCGTGCTTGTTTTGGAGCTTAGTTTCCGTCCATGGCATCTTTTATGGCATGTTGGAGTTGCACGAAGCCGGCTTGCACTACGTCGACTACGGTCCGATCATGCTTATGTGCGTCCAGTCTTTTGTTCGCCTGGTCATTTCGGTGGTATATGAGCCTCTCGATGTGAAATAAATGCGCCCAATGCACTAGAATAATTCGATGATGCACGACTGTGTACATTCTAATGTATATCAAGAGAAGTGTCTCATTCACACTATCCTGTGTTTGCCTCGAAGGAGTAGGGGTAATCCGTCGAAATACATAACAGCCCTTGAACAGAGAAAATTTACATGTACATCCGGACTTACGGCAAATAATGTTAAACTCCCATTAAGGAAAACTTTCGCCTCTAAGCTGTCAGTCGCCATAGGTGATCCGATTTTTCAAAAATCTGCCTGACATTTATTCCACTTGAGCTCGATTCGAAATTATGTCCATGCAGGTTGAAACACAGCACGCGCATTATCATGTCACAATAGCCAAGGTTATGTAAAAAGTTATAAGTTGATGAATATTATTTATAAAATTCCGTTTATTTAGATTTTCAGTTTAAGCACCGTCAACTTCTTCCGAGTTGTCTTGAAGAATTGCAGGATTTCTGTTATACAAGCCACTGGTAATGAATGGTCTTGAGAAAATGTCATTATCTAAGCCCGCAAGTTAACCTTCAAAAACTACCGGCCTCTTTTAAACGAGGAATTTATCGCTCTCTATGTAATCCCATATTTCTTTTTGGTACAATCTGTTACTCTTTTACAGTGCACTGTGCCCAAAAAATTATTAACCGCCTGTATCTTTTTCGTTCCTGTATAATGAATACGCTCATAACCTTAAGAACTACGAAAGAATATGACAGCGTGAAGACGCGTTGAGGAGGGAGGGGCAGTTCTACTAGATGGATCATCGGACGCATTATGTGTACTACTACTACACGGAAGGAGGCCCTGTAGGCATTTGTTTTTTATGGGAAGTCAATGGCTAAAAGATTAATGAAAATGCCTTATTGATCAGTTAATGTGGTGTGCTAACAGCGGTGTGCTAGCCTCTAGTGCGCACGGTTGCTAGATGGCAGGACTCGGGCTTGTCGAACAGCATGCTGTTATTGTAAGAAAAAAGGGAAGGAGGCAAATATCATAACTTTGTTTCAAGGAATGACACAGTAGGCCGCATCAATGTTTTTTTATTTCAAATCATAAACGAATTGTGAGGCCGCACTTCTTACATTAGCACTATTTTATACACCACTGACATACGCACATGGCGGTATGTGTTTCGCTAACGGCCGGTGAAATCGAAGTCAGTATGGACACACAGTGCCCATCAGCGTGTCACTCTGTTTCACTGTTCACAGATCGCGCCAGTACTCGGCGTCTCCAATGCGCTTTGTGACGTTGCAGGAGGAGCCACTGCTTCAAGCAGGCGGATTCAGGGAGGATTCCAGGTTGTGCATTTTCGAAGCCCTGCATAGTGTTTGACTTAGTTGACCGTGCTTTATGATGTGTGGGCACTGCTCGTGAAAACCGCGATTAATGATAAGTACCTTTTTAAGAATGGTTTCTTAAGCACCACACCCGTTTCGCGTTGGCTCGTTAAGGCAGGTGGTGTCGACGGTGGACTGCAGCTGTTCAAGTACTCCACTCGCATGGAAGAGCGAGATGCAACAAGTCATAATGTTGTCCTGGATGTCCTTAGGCGAGGTGGCGACCTAGCAAAACAAAAATCGCTGATTCATTGATCACGCTGGGAACAATGTGTACGGGAAAGTATCAGTGTAGTTCCATAAACCTGTCTGCGTCTTCTTGCGGGCAAAACGTTTTCTTATAGCTCACCAACTGTAGATTTCCTGTGCTATCCGTGAATATTTTTTATCTCATATGGCCGAATAACTTCCGCCATGCCCCTGTTACGCGTGCCTACTCTAATACAATATGTTTCCTTGAATGTCCAACGGCGACATAGCTTTTTCATTGCATGCCCTGCCTACGCCCATTCCTTGTTGTTGATGTTTACTAAAATGTTATTTACACTCGTTTGTTTTCTGATGCACTTTGGGGTCTGCGTGTCTTTTTTAATCAGATATATTTGCTTGGTGAGTGGTCCTTGGTTAAGTTGAACCCCATTAGTGAGGATTAGAATTGAGACGTAATACCATATTGATTAGGCACCCTTTTCCGTTCCATTGCTCGGTGCGTCGTCCGCAGTTTATGTTGAACCCTTTAAGAGTATCAATACTCCCCTTTCCCCCTTATCCCCTCACCACCCCTCCCACATCTTCCACGCTGCCTATTTAACACGTAGCTTTGTAGTTATTCTGCCAATCATGGTCTGAAAACTGCTTCCTGTGCACACCATCCCATTCTTGTCTAACTTCATTATGCAGCTTGAGGTTCGAAGAGGGCGTGCTTGCTTACCCTGAGTAGACGTATTCTTTTTTACGTTTCTAGCGTTTTATTACCTTCTCTATGTCGAACGGATGTTGCCTTCCGAGAATCAATAAGACTAGCTTATTTAATGGGCATTAAATTTTAGGCCCACTGTTCTGAATAGCCTGCCCTTTTTGTTGGAAACGCGCTTCAATTCATCCAGTGCTATTAGCACACGCGTAGACAGCGAGTAGTAATTAACAAACACTGCTCTACTTTTGCTGATGTCACATACGGAGTACCCAAGGATCGATTCTGGGTCCCATTCTCTTCACTTTATACGTGAATGATGCACCACAAGCTCCTAAATTCACAAAAGTCTTAATGTATGCTGATGACACAGCGTAACTTTACTCAGGTGACTCAATTCCTTCACTGCAAGACGTGATATCGAAAGAACTGGCAATAATAAGTAAGTGGTGTACAGAAAACAGGCTAGCCTTAAATACTGAGAAAACTCGAAACGTTGTATTTCACTCAAGCAGCAATATAGCGAACTACAGCAGCCTTAACACTTCTCTGGCCAACTAAACTATGAATAGGTCGACACATTCAAATACTTAGGAGTTATTTTTGATCGTCACTTGCACTGGGGCAACCACACCAATGCTGTATGTAAAAAACTAGCTTTCAGCTGTTATGCACTGCTTCGATTTTGGCAAATATATATTTCTCGTTCTCTACTTCGTTGCATATACTTTTCTCTGTTTCATTCACGCCTCGGCTATTGCTGTGAGGCTTGGGGCCTAACATACAAAACTTATTTAAAACCTACACTGCAGTTACACAAACGTGCTTTAAGAATAATAACACTCTCCCCCGCTCATTACCCCCGTGGCATCTTCTTCATATTCTCTCTTTTATGGAGGCTAAGAATTTATAACGTAACTTGCCTAGTTGACAAATTCTGTACACAAGCTTTCCAATACCCGACACCATATTCAACTTGCCGCGTGCAAACACCAGGCAAACAAGTCAGTTAAAATTAAATCTTCCTCCCTGTACAATGTTTATGGCGAACGATTGTTAGAATTCTTCAGAGCTGTAACCTGGAACACTGTGGCTCTAGAAAAATAAAAACTATGCGTAACTTCAACCTTTCTTGTAAAGGCTTTTTCTTGTTTAGTGATTTGTAACCACCTTTCTGTACGTTGATTGTAGATCGCTCAAACTTCCATGTGTATAAAACGAAACATTTTCATGAGCAATCAAGTGCGTTGCTAATCTCTATGTATTTCTCTATTGGACCAGCTACTAACCACGTAGGCTATAGATCCAAATATTATATACGCATTTTTTGTAAACAAGTCTTATAAACTCATTTTGATCTGATTTGACTTGGTCAAACATACGGTTAATGTCATTGGAAAGCTTGTATGTCGTCGTCTGACATCCATTTTTACTGGTATTTTACTGCTGTCTGGGCGGGTGGCTGTGGAGCCATTACGGATAGCTTGTGTTATTTTGAGGGCCTGCTCGTCCATTGTCTGGTTTCGCAAAGCCTGAGCGACTGGTGAGGTTGCGACCGAATCAAATACCTTTTCGTAATCCGTAAAGGGTACTTAGAGAGCTTCATTATGCAGGGTGCATTTCTCTACCACCTTTTTAAAAGCGTCAGGGGAAATTTCCATAAAATCTTAAGATATCCTGCGTGTGTTGTGTACCGATTTCAGGTATTTAGTATTTACTCTCGTGTGATGCACAGTTTTAAGGACATCAAGTTCTCATGCGACCTGCTACGACCAAGGCCCTTTCCCTACAGGGGTGGTGAAAGAGAAAGTCAGCATATGTATCACGATTAGTAAGACAAAGAACTGCGTATAATGAACTCTCCAGTATAGACGAGGAAATGTTCTGAGGCGATTTCACAAAGAGACTGCCAGCTCGATGTGAAGGTGAGCTAAAGATGTTTCTTTGCAAAAAGCTTGTGTTCGAATTCATCAATAACACCCATCCTAGTTTGCTTCAATATAGAGCAGCATTCATTCTAGAAGTGATTGTGATAATTTATTTGCTTTGTAATCTCCTCAGCTTAGGAAATTATTCCTCCGTGAGAACATGTGAAATGTCTGACTGGTATTAGAGACAATGCATATTATATTGTCGCAAGCAAATTACAGGACGCCATTATATTCTCTGATTCTTTAAGTGTCATAAGATCATGAATGTAGTTGAATAAGAGCGAAAAGTACCACTATTTATTATGGGGACATCGCAGTTTCTAAGCTACCTTATGGTTATAAGTCTCCCTGTGTTATTATCGTGTTTTATATATAAAATGAATGTTGAAGTAGGAACAAAAGGGTACAAAAACCTGAGTTATAATAATAATAATAGGTCCTTTATTTTTCATCAAGCATAAGATGAGGGAGGCAGGGAGAAAATGCTGACGAGCAGCTTGACTAGCTCCGGCCCCCCAAAATGTACACTTCGACGCGTTTACAGCAGACTGTGCTGGACATAATGAATAACCAAAATGACAATGAGAAAGTGACAGGCTATTAAGTGGTGTAGATGAACAGGGCAAAGAAACACCAAGGAAATAAAATTAAAATGATGGAAGAAAGAAAACATTTAGGAATAATACATTGCATTTTCATTGGATATATCATGTAATCCCACACTACAACACTTGGTATCAGAAAACATTCGACTTACAATAAAGCACCCATATAAATTCTAGGAGTGGGTGGTTGCATGCATGTAGCTGTGAAGGGCTCTGAAAATTATTTGGCCACTGAAATCCAAAACTTGTCTCAGGGGCATTGCAAGTGCTAGATGTGGCCTCAAGAACTGTCTTTTATTCCCAAATTACAGGTGGCCACACTGCATGGAGGGACGACAGCTAGAGGACACTACCGAGAGGCCAGCAAAAGTGAACCTTTACAGACCAGTGTTCTGGGTTAAATGCTGCTTGATGAACGGCACATGTGTTCACATGCAGTGCATTGATGACTCGTATATACACTTGTCACCTTGAACCTGATATGTTACGTAATCTATTATAAAAAGGAGCTTCTTGCTCTAAACAGTTTTGCTTGCTGTTCTTGTAAATACACTGTTGATTGGCTGTAAGTGCTCTCTACATTTTTTCCATTGAACAAAGGGCCCTGGGAGCACTGTTCTTTCTCCTAATATTGTGTACAAGTAGTGTAAATGGTTGCTGACACTGATGCAATGCACGTCTGCATGTGCCAGGAATCCGTTCGCATGAAATGCTAAGTATGCAAGTTGTCTACCACATTAAAATTATTGTGTGATGGTTGTGTTGGAATTACTATAATTAATGATAAATGCAAAGCAACATTTATGCTGTAATTGAGTTAAACACTCAAATATTGTAGTTGTGTAGTGTGATGCAATAAATTCACATAATTCTTTATTGTCGCTTCTGAGTGACAATTATTCACTTTCACACTTCTGGTTGTACGTTTACACAGGAAGCCTATGCCTGTCCAGAGCCATTTCTCGGCTGACACTTTCATCACATCCCCTCCACGGTGGTCTAGTGGCTATGGTACTCGGCGGCTGATCTGAGTGTCACGAGATCGAATCCCGGCCGCGGCAGCTGCATTTAGATGGCGGCGAAATGTTGAGGCCCCTGTGCTGTGCGATGTCAGTGCATGTTAAAGAACCATGGGTGGTCGAAATTTCCGGAGACCTCCATCATGGCGTCTCTCATAATCGGAGCTGGTTTTGGGACGTTAAATCCCACAAATAAATCAATCAATCACTTTCATCACAGATTTGTGAAACTAAACTCCTGAGCAGGACTGCGACTATCAGCATGGAAACTTTGCCAAAAATACTTGGCAAGTATGTCAGGATCTCTCACGTTCGTTTGTTGATTGGCGTTCTTACCTGTGACCAGCATACTAGTGGTAGCTGAAATTTAGAAAATGAGGTGCATCATTGTAATACCAATAAATGAAACAATTTCTCAGATCGCATAGTATTGTGAACACAAGATAGAAAAATAGCTTTTGATACACATATGAAAATGCAGCATTTAACATTGCTTCATCATTTAATAAGCAATTATTGATGTACTACCATGAAATCAAGGAGAGTAAAGTTAAAAATAGCTGGGAATGTAAACAGATTTAGCATATAAGGTTTATGCAAGTTGAATGGAAAAGCACAAGGTACCTTTCTTTATTTCCCACCTGTCTGATTTTTCACTTTGCAACATGCGCCAACGTGAAAGGGTAGGTAGGAGGGTTTATTCTGAAATGTACACGTCATTACGTCATTTATAGCACCGTTATATTATTAGGGGCATAGTGAAAGATTCTGTACCTCGTGCAAAATTTTATTAGGTACCTTCAAGCATGGAATTATTAATATTTTTGCACGTCTGCATGAACAATTCTGACCTCCTGGAGGCTAACAGTTTTGCTGTAAACGTCTACGTAAAAACGAAAGCGCTTACTGTAGATATGCTCTCAAGTTTGTAGCAAATGCTATGCAGGAGAGAATGCTACTGAATAGGAACAAAAGTTTGGAAAATTGGGCAAGTTAAGATTGATTGTAATGAGCAGCGGAATCATGAAGAAAAGCAACAACTTGTGTGTTTCCACCAGGCCTTGTCATTTCGGCTGCCTGTTAATGGAGAAGGTACTAGTAACTGTAATAAAATTGGTGAAGGTTTTGAAACGGCCCCTCATAGAGAAAAATCAGCTTCCTTGACTAATAAACAAGGCATAAGTGTAAGGAAGGTTGAGCTGCATCTGTGAGAAGGCAACAAGGAAGCGAACATGAGCGGGTCACATAGAATTGCCAAACAGTTCTTGCCTCGGACTATAATGTCATATTGTAACGTATGCGTAAACCCATAGCTGCTAAGCAGCAATGGGTTTACGCAGGTATGACGAATAGGTCGCCAGATTCACATTGGGAAGTACGACTTTTGTCCAAGTTGCATGAATTTACAAGAGATGCTGAAGGAGTTCAGTTAAAATGAGAGAGAGAGAGAGATGATGGGCGGAAGGCAGGGAGGTTAACCGGAAGAGAAAATATCCAGTTTGCTACCCTGCACTGGGGAAGGGGTGAAGGGAGACAGAAAGAGATGGAAAAAGAATAAAGAAAGAGAGAGGTCAAATCGCGCACACACACACAAGCACGGCATGTGTCACAGACGGTTCACGAGGCCCGTTGCGCGCAAAAACTTGAGCACAGCCTTCGTGGCTTTCTGCTGCGAGACACTGTATGTCCGGCATTCCAATATGGTTTGCTCGGACAGCGTTCGACCATCAAGGCGTGACAATTCTGTGGCGAGAGTCTGTCGCTGGGAGCAGTACCCAGGGCAATCGCAGAGGACGTGCACAATTGTTTCCTCGCTGCCGCAGTGAATACAGGCAGCACTGTCTTCCAGTCCAATGCGACAGCTGAAACTTCTTGTGAATGACGTGCCTAGCCACAGGCGGCAAAGTACGGTAGTTTCACAGCGGGTAAGCCCACGCGGAACTCGAAGTTGTAGTGATGGGTCGAGGCGGTGCAGACGGGTATGCAGAAGACCAGGAGTGTTCCACAGCGCTATAGTCATATCACGCGCAAGCGAGCGAAGTTTTCTTACTGCATCCGTTCTTGACAGTGGGATGGCTTGCAGCACTCCAATTTCGTGGGCACGTTTCGCAGCATTATCTGCGTGCTCGTTCCCGATTATTCCAGAGTGGCCTGGTAGCCACTGAAACGTGATGTCATGGCCTTTGTCGGTTGATTGGTGATAGAGCTGTCGTGTTTGAAGCACTAATTGGTCTTGCGGCCCGCTACGTAAGGCCGATAAAAGGCACTGAAGGGCTGACTTGGAATCTGTAAAGATGGCCCATTTCTGTGGTGGCTCTCCATCGATCACGCAAAGTGCGGTGCGTAGTGCCTCAAGCTCCACGGCTGTCGATGTTGTGCCATGAGACGTCCTGAACAGCACATCTACTGCTTTGGCAGGGAAGGTCACAGCTCCTGCAGATCTGCCTGCTGCTGTTGAGCCATCAGTGTAAAGCTGAAGATGATTCCTGTAGTCCTCATGTAGCATTAGTAGAGACAGCTGTTTTAAAGCCGGCGGTGAGAGCTCCGCTTTCGTCCGAATCCCTGGCACTGTCAGCCGTACCTTTGGACGGGCCAAACACCAAGGAGGCGTCGGAAGTCTCTCAGCAGGAGTATAATTCTTTGGGAGGCACTCGCGGAATGCCGATATCCTCTTACAAAAAGAGGCACCGGGCCGGTCTTCTGGAAGCGAGGCGAGGTGGTGAGCAGGAGCACGAGCTAGGTGTCGAATGTGTGTCCTAAGCACCTCCAAAGTGATGTGAGTGGTGGCAGGAAGGTCTTTGGCCATTGCTATAGTATCCGCTGTTGAGGTGCAGCGTGGCAATCCGAAGCAGATCTTGAGTGCCTGGCCCTGAACGCTCTCGAGTGCGCGTAGGTTACCTTTACAGGTGTCAGTCAGCACCGGTAAGCTGTATCTCAAGTACCCGAGAAAGAGCGTCCGGTATAGGTGCAACATGGCGGTCACTGACGTACCCCACGTTTTCCCTCCGAGGAAGTGGAAAACTTGTGAGGTGGCCGTTAGGCGCTTCTTGAGACCGGCCACATGGGGACTCCAGCAGAGGTCCCGATCGATGGTTACTCCCAGGAACCTGTGCGTCCTAGCGTAACAATTTTTTTCCCCTTGATAGAGATGGCATAGGCTGTCATTGGCTTTCGCGTGAAAGCGACCAGCGCCGATTTTTCAGGCGAAATTTCAAGGCCTTGTTCATTAAGGTATGCCGATATCGAAGTCGCGGCTTTTTGGAGCCTCGCGCGTATCTGAGGACGTGTTACGCCTGACGTCCAAACACAGATGTCGTCAGCATAAATCGATATCTGTACACAACCTGGTATGCGTTCCACGAGACCAATCAGAACCAAATTGAATAACGTGGGGCTCAAGACGCCCCCTTGAGGAACTCCACGGTGTGTGCAGTGCTGAGAGGTTGGCCCATCGTCGGTTTGCACAAAGAAGGATCTCATCTGTAGGTAGGCACGAATCCAGCGGTACGCTCGGCCACCAAGACCGACGGACTCAAGGGCGTCGAGTATGGCCTCGTGAGAAACGTTGTCGTAAGCTCCTTTGATATCCAAAAATAGTGCCGCGGTTAATCGCCTGCTCAATTTCTGGTGCTGGACGTACGTTACGAGGTCAACAACGTTGTCGATAGAGCAACGAACGCGTCGAAAACCGGCCATGACACTTGGATAGACCTCGTAGCGCTCTAGGAACCACTCCAGTCTGGCGAGGATCATGCGCTCCATCAGCTTCCCTACACAGCTAGCTAGCGCTATTGGGCGGTATGACGAGAGCTCTAGAGGCGATTTCCCAGGTTTTAGGAGCGGAACCAATCGGCTCGTTTTCCATTCTTGGGGGACATGTCCGTCTCGCCATGAGTTATTAAACATTTCCAACAAAGCTTTCTGCGCCTGCTCACCTAGGTTGCATAAGATCCTGTAGGAGATGCCATCTGGGCCAGGTGATGAAGAACGATTGCACAACACAAGGGCCGCATCCAGCTCCTCAATGGTCAAGGGCAGGTCCATGCGTGAGTCCAGTGAATGTGGAGTGTTCTGTGTAGCAAGGACTCCTGTGCAAGCTGCATTGCCGACAATCTTCTTGCAAAAATCTTCAGCTACCTCGATATCCTGTCGACCTTGGTAAAGCGCTAAAGCTTTGAACGGAAACCGCTGCTCAGGAAGCGTACGCAGACCTCGCACTGTTCTCCATATTTGCGATAAAGGTTTCCGGGGGTCCAGAGACTCACAGAACCTTACCCACCGTTGAGACTCAAGTTTAGCTATGCGACGCTGTATCTTCTTTTGCATGCGCCTGGCTGTCCTTAGATCGTGTACGGAATTAGTCCGTCTATATCTGCGCTCGGCACGTCGACGAATCGTACGGAGTCGTTCCAACTCTACGTCCGTTTCCGAGCGCTTCGGGGAGCATGTCAGTGTGCGCATCGCCGTCTGTACCGCTTCCTTTATAGCTTGTTCTAGACCTGACGGGAGGCCGCTGCGACAAGCGTCTTCGACGTTCGTCTTGAACGCAGTCCAATCAATCCTCCGGAATGTGTTAGAAGGATGACATCCAGCCAGGCCTTTGATGTTGACGTAACTGGGGATATGGTCACTCCCGTGGGTCTCGATGTCTAAAAACCAATTAACGCGTGAGGCAAAGCGACGTGACACGAATGTCAAGTCCAAACAGCTGCTGTACGTTGCGCCTCGTAAAAACGTAGGGCTCCCATCGTTAAGCAAGCACAGGTCATGATCGGACACGAAAGAAGCCAGCCGCCTGCCTGTGGCTTTAACTTTGGAGCTTCCCCAAATAGGGTGGTGAGCGTTAAAGTCACCTGTAATGATCCATGGGCCAGGAACCCCTGCCAGAATGTCGTCCAGTCTTTTTCTATCAAATCGGGCCGCAGGTGATAAGTACACGCACACTAAAGTAAAAGTGAGGCTCTTCTTTTTTACGGTGATGCAAACGTATTGGTTGTCATCGTGAGGTGGCACAGGCCGAATGATGTAGGTAAGCTCACGACGAATGTACACCAGGACCTTGCTGCTTTCGTTATGTGTTGAGGACATCGTTGATTCATAACCGGATAGCCTGAATGGATGCGATAGCTTTGGCTCGCAGATAACGACGATTGGAAAACGGTTGGAGAAAACGTATTGACGGAAATCAGAGATTCGAGATTTAAGTCCTCTCGCGTTCCACTGGATTATAGACGCATGTCTGACCTCTTCACGGAATGATTGGTGATTTGCAGCTATTGTTCTATCCGAGGGTTGCTAGGACTGGGCTCAGCGCGTCCAATATCTGCAGACCACTTCGAGCGGTCGGGGTTCCCAGGCTTCTCAGTAGCTCTGTTATGACAGCCACTAGGGATCGCAGCATCGGAACGATCTGGCGATCAACCCTTGGCGCATCATCAGCTGAAATAGGCTTAGATGTCGGTGCTGGGCGGGAAGGCTGGGCAGGTTCCTTCGCAGGCTGTATGCGCGGAAGCGCAGGCCAGTCTTCGACCTTATTAGATCCCTGTGTCACGTTTCTGTTCGTGCTTGTAGTCTTCGTGCTCGACGGTGACGTGCTGTTCTCAGGTAGCTTGAGATTAGCACTCTGTCTAGATCGCTTTCGTCGACGGTTGCGCCGACGCCGTACCCTTTCAGCAGCTTCTTTGTGGGTTGAGCTGTCTCTCACCATTTGTTTTATAACAGCGAGTTCCCGCTTGATTCGTGGACAGTCTTTAGAGGCAGCATCATGAGGGCCATCACAGTTGCCGCACTTGAGAGTTTCCGCACGGCAAGCGTCGGCCGTGTGCTGCTCAGCGCATCGGGGGCACACTGTGTTGCTTGTGCAGACACCCTTCACATGGCCAAGCTTCATGCAGTTATGACACTGAAGCGGTTTGGGCATGAAAGGCCGAACAGGATGTCTGAAATGCCCAACTTTTACATGGGATGGTAGAGAGTCCCCTTTGAAGACCAGCTTCACGCAGCGGGTGTTTCCTGGACGAAAAACACCAGTGATCACGACCCCCGCCTCCGCCGGTTTTATAAGGATTGGAAGGTCCGAGTTGACGATTGCCAAATCAATGTCGTAAATGACACCCGCCACGCAGGCGCCATCCATTGGAATAATAGATCGGACTTTGATGCCGGCCAAATCCGATATTCGTCGGAGCTTGTCTAAGGCACTTGCATTCATCATGTCCACAGCAAGGATGTTCTTGCGCGTGTTTAATCGGACATCCTTGATTTTGTTCGGCGCGATCCCCTCGAGAAATACCGAAAGGACTTGCCTGTTGACTGTTCGGAGGCTAACGGTAGGGTCATCAGGCATGAATAAGATGGTGTGCGGCCATCGTTCTTCTTTAGTTTTCGAAACTAGGGTGCTCGCTGGCGATGACGCCGCGACGATTCTTCGTTTTGCCTTCCTACTCCGCACCGTTTCGAAGCCATCATCCGACGACTCATCGCCCGAGATCGAGTACACCTCGGTGTCCTCGCTGCTGCTGGGGCTGGTGCTGCGTTTTCTTGATGATCTTGGCATAACTGACCTTTGGACGGTCGGCGCAACAGAAGGCTCCGCGTCCATATCCATTGCGTGGTGACTGGTGGCTTCACCGGTACTGGACCAGGCGCGCTGATGTACCGCTGCGCTCGTCACGGTAGACCTCTGGCTGGGCGGACCTCTGGACGAGTCCGTGTCCGTAGCCACGAGGGAGGGTACAGGGCCCCCGAGAAACAGATAAATATAGCGAAAATGGAAGGAGCAGCAGCTGAAGCGTTCTACAAGAGATGCACTTCGTCGTCGTTCTCCAGTTAAAATGACATTTTCAAGTATGCAAGTGAACTAGTAAGTTCACCATGGTTGACCATAGGGCTAGTTGGTGTAACATCGTAAGTTTTACAGTGCCAATGGCACACGAACAACATATAATGACACAAACAGCGCTGTGTGTCATATGTTGTCCGTGTGCCGGTAGCGCTGTAAAACTTGGAACTAGTAAGGGAGCATGTGTGGTGTCAAGACTAGACAGGCACAAATATGATGAAAGGAGAAGTCAAGGAGTGAAGCAACATTGGCAAAGGTCACACATTTCTCAATGGAGCAACATACGAAACCAAATTCTGCTCACAACTTGGGTCCGGAAAAAAAATTCTGCTACAAATGTTATGGATGCCATCTACCTGCTTTGGCCCTGGAAATGGCAGTGGTCGTTGAAGCGGTGCCCTCATCGAATAGTGAAAACAGTACTGGGCTGCACTAAACCACATGCAGCACTGAAAGTACGTCACAAGTCGGAAGTAATGCTCCGATGAAAGTGGGAGGTGGCAAACTCCAACACACCCTTGGGCACGCTTTTTGGCACACGTGAACATAGACCTGTCCTGATTGATTTAGAGATGCCAGCACATCCTGATTTAGAAATGACTTGTGGCCAAAGGGAGGCTATTTCTAAAAATGCACTTTTAACTACCACAAGAATAAAGTTGCAGAAGCACAAGGATGAACATGCACGGTCGTACCACTTGAATAAAGCCAACCTTGCCTCGCCTCTAAACATTTCGCTTATATTTATCCCCTAGCTACACGGTCACAGGTCTTAAAGGATATTTGTTTTAGAATTGACGAAAGACGTCTTGGTCGTTCGAACGTGTCGGCTGTCCTACAAACAGCAACACAGAAGGACCGTGCTGTCACAGCGGTGAATCCGCATTATGGCAACCTTACCTTTACTTATCATACATAAAAGCCAAGTGGTTTCGTCCACGCGAATTTCCTCAAGGGATACACTGCATCGCATCACGCGCGTCGCACCCACAAGAACTACTACCTCAATACAGATAATCAAAGCTATCCGTAAAATACTATCGGGGTACTGTTCAGCCCTGAGTGCACATAGCTATCTCGCTCATGAACCGAGCTTCAGGGGACGAGACGCAACGTCTTAGCACTTCGAACGTTGCGGCGTTTGCGACCAGCCGCTGCGTAGAAACGTAGAAGACTCGCGCTAAGAATCTATGTACTCTTTAAAAATACCTTGGATGTGGCGCATTGAGGAAGTGGGGCAATAAATATAATGTAAATATAATGAAAACTATAAGCAAACTTAATTAGACAACGTAAATATTCCACAACAGCTACACACCATTAGTTCGCATAATGACTTTTGCAAAATGTGTCTCAAAACAGCCAAACCGACACTTGCACACGTCATCCGCTGACCAAGGGCCGTGCTCACACGAAACGCGCGCTGTACGCCAGCAACGTACACAAAACTTCGACGTCAACGGCCTCGTATGCCTCGTATGCCTGATACGATGGTCGACCCGCACAGAAGTTGGCTCCCCTAGGGATGGAAACCACCTAGCGATGCTTTCTAGGTAGTACCCAGACCTAGGGAGACGATTAAGACGAAATTATCGCAAAAGCCCCTAGATCGCACCCTCGCAGCTCACGCATGCGCACAAGACATCGAGTGTCCCGAAAACGACCGTCTCGTGAGGCGAACGTACCGTACCATGGCATCGGGCTCGTGTCAGGCCGCGCAACGGAAACAACGTGAATCGCGTGATTCCGCTGCTTCGATGGCAGATTTTAAATGCGAAGCATTTCTTAGCGAACTTCGGCGAGTTTGAGCGTATCTATCTATCTATCTATCTATCTATCTATCTATCTATCTATCTATCTATCTATCTATCTATCTATCTATCTAGCCGCCTACGATTCTGTGCTCTCCTGGCTGTTTCGCTAATCGGATGTTTACGAAAACTGGTATACCACATCATGACTACATGACGAACATAAATGATAGGTCATAACATGAAAATCATGACATGCATGTCATGAGCGGCATGATTTACATGCCACGGTCTTGGTGTTCTCCTGGCCGTTTCGCTAATCGGATGTTTACGAATATTGGTATGCCGCATCATGACTACATGACGAACACAAATGACAGGTCATAACATGAAAATCGTGATACGCATGTCATGAGTGGCATTATTTACATGCCACGGTCTTAGTGCTCTCCTAGCCGTTTCGCTAATGGGATGTATGCGAAAACTGGTATGGCACAACATGACTGCCTGACGAACATAAATGGCAGGTCATAACATGAAAATCACGACAAGCGTGTCATGAGCGGCATGATTTACATGTCACAGTCTTGGTGCTCTCCTGGTCGTCTCGTTATTGGGACGTATACAAAAATTGGTATGCCACAATATGACTGCACGGCGAACATAAATGACAGGTCATAACATGAAAATCATGACATGGTTTACATACCACGGGTTTCGTTAATGGGACGTATACGCAAACTGGCATGCCACAACATGACTGCATCAAAAACATAAATGACAGGTCATAACACGAAAATCATGACATGCATGTCATGAGTAACATGATTTACATGCGACGGTCTTGGTGCTCTCCTGGCCGTTTCGTTTATGGGATGTATACGAAAATTGGTATGCCACGATATGACTGCATGGCGAATATGACTGGCAGGTCACAACATGAAAATCATGATATGCATGTCATGGGCGACATAATTTACACGCCACACGTTTCGTTAACGGGATGTCTATGAAAATTGGCATGCCACAAGAAGACTGCATCATGAACGTAAATGACAGGTCATAACATGAAAATCATGACATGTATGTCATGAGTGACATGATTTACATGCCACGGTCTTTGTGCTCTCTTGGCCGTTTCGTTAGTGGGATATGTATGAAAATTGTTATGCAATAATATGACTGCATGACGAACATAAATGACAGGTCATAACATGAAAAGCATAACATGCATGTCATGGGTGGCATGATTTACATGCCAGGCGTTTCGTTAATGGGATGTATACCAAAATTGCTATGGCACAACACGACAGCATGAGGAACGTAAATGACAGGTCATAACATTAGAATCATGACACGCGTGTCATGACCGGCATGGTTTACATGCCATGGTCCTGGCGCTATACTGCCGTTTCATTAATGGGATGGCTCCGTCTACTGACCAAAGGGCGCTACGTAGCTCTCGTCGGACGGCTCAGTCGCGCACGGTAGAAACCGTGGCGACAGCGACGCGCGCGTTTCTTCGCTGCTTTCCGGGCGTGCTGCGAACCACACGAACGCTCGCGGCATCGCCGTTTGGAACAGTTTGCCGCAGGTTTGGAGCGCGGGTCTCAAAGGAAATAAAACGAAAGGAGGTGGGACGGCCGGTCGCTGCTGCTATAGAGTTGGAGACGCGCATCGCATTCGCGTATTTCCCTGTCACAGTCTGCCCAATTTTGCTTCTTCTCACCGCCAGGCAGTGCATTCTGGCGCTGATGTCGCACATGGAAAACTCGACTGCACGGAGCCTATACGAAAATTGGTTTGGCACAACATGACTGCATGACGATCATAAATGACAGGTCATAACATGAAAATCGTGACATGCATGGCATTAGCGGCATGATCTACATGCCACTCTTTTCTTTAAAGGGATGTATACCAAAATTGCTATGGCACAAAATGACTGCATGGCGAACGTAAATGACAAGTCATAACGTGAGAATCATGACATACGTGTATGAGCGGCATGGTTCACATGCCACAGTCATGGTGCTCTTGCGTCCGTTTCGTTAACTTCATATGTACCAAACTCGGTGTAGCGAGACAACAATGCAAATCCATTTTGCGTTCCTTATGCGTGCTTCGCATTTCCTTGATTCCCACTGCACGTGGGATCTGCCATTTTTTTTAGGGGCGAAGCTCCTTAAGGCGTGGGTCGTGCGTCCCCGATGTATGTAGTTGTTGTAGGTAGCCACCTCTCGTTTAGTTCTTGGAATGTCCGCTAGATGGCGGTACTTGTATATGAGCGCTGGAGGTGCCGCTGCTCTCGGATTAGCTGCTGCGCGGGGCTGCGCCGGGAGCGCTCCCCTCATTCTCCTGGATCGTCGCCGTACGCGTCGGATCGCGCTTCATGGACCATGGACGAAGAGAAAAAAATTCCGAACGTTGTGTCCAAAGCGCGGAATCGAACCAGGGACCCCTCGCTTCCGAACGCGCGGCGCTAGCCACTACGCCACGAAGCGCGCATGGACACATGCACCACGATGACAGTAAACACCCAATATTAACAAAAGACTGCGCGTTTTTAACGCGTTTGTGCTAGCGCGTTACGACCCGTGTAAGAAGCTGGTGTAAGACGCTGAGGCCTCTCCGCCTTTTACTCTCTCAGCAGTCATGTGATGGCGTCGGCAAACGCGGTGCGCGTTCCGGCCTGTGTAAGGGGCTGCGTGAGACGTCTTTACACGATGATCGACTGGGCGAATTGCACGGAAGATTCACGGTTTACCGATGATTCCCTCCGGAGCTTCGCCCACTCATCATCATTCAGCCCGTGGATATGCTGCGATTTTTTTTTTATGAGTCTAGTAGCGAGGACTCGGAAGATGAACTCGACAGCTCGGATTTTGTTTCGGAGAGCAATTCCGATGAGGAAAGACCTGGGACTTCAGCCAGTACTCGCAGGTGAGCATTGTTCCACTATTGCTTCTCTGGCGAGTAGGGAAACTGGCTTGCTGTTTGTTCACATTGTTTTATCTTTGTTTTATAGAGTCTCAACAAGCTATGGTGGCGATCTTCTGCCACCAGCGCAGAAGAGGATTGAGTTTTCGCCGAGACGCGATCCCGGTGTATACTTGGAGGACGATGTGGACGTGGCTCTCAGGAGCGCCGCTAGGAAATTTTTGAGTGCCATGGACATTTTTCTTCTTTTTTTTCCCACTGAAGTGCTTGACACCATTTGCAAGAATACTAACAAGTACGCCTGGACAAAAATTCTCGAAAAACCGACGCATGCTCGCTCTGACGGATCCTGGGAGGAGATTACAACAGCTGAGATGCTCAAGTTCATCGGCCTTATGATTTACATGGGCACTGTGAAGGTTTCGCGACTGAAACGCTATTGGAATGTGGGAAACATCTACGGCGGTCTGCTCCCACCGCGTATCATGCCACGCAGTCATTTCATTGCTTTTCTTGCAATGCTACATGTTGCAGACATCGACGATGCAACTCAGATGTCGAAAGGAAAGCTGAGGTATGTTTGGTGGCTGATGGAGCACATAAACAATTTGTCCGCGAAGATGTTCCAACCGCGCCGCGATCTGTCGGTGGATGAGCGCATGGTGAAGTCGAAAGGGTGGTCAGCACTCGCCAGTACATGAAAGATAAAGTAACAAAATGGGGATACAAACTGTGGGTCTTGGCTGACCCGGGTGCGTATTGCCTTAACATATCCGGAGCAATGCACAGGACGCGTTCTGCGCCGCCATTGGCCGCACGCGAGGCCACGTCGTGAGCCGCCCGCTACACATTTCCGGTAAATGTTTGTTTACAGCAGTCGCGCAGTGCCCGCCTCCCGTCGTCGTTCTGTAGGAACGCGGGGTTGCGTCCACCTTCGATTGTTTTCCTTTCGCTGCGCTGGTGGGTTTTTCAAACCTACGCCAGTTAAGGGTGAACGCGTGCGCTAAGAGACGCTGGTTTGACGCTTGCTGTTTGAGTGCTAGGTGCTGCTCTTTCATCCCTTTTTTTCTGGGCGCTGAGCGCGTGGGGGGAGGGAAAAGAAAGAAAGACATCGGATGCGCATGTGTGTTTTTTGTTTGTTTTGGTTTTTTCTCTTTCGGGGTGAGAAGTAGAAATATCAAGGGGCTACGAGCTCGGCGCTCGGGGAACTATTATTACTAAAACAACTGCTCCGAAGGAGCCGTAATGTTCTTTTAAAAACGCAATCGCGTTGGTCTCAGCGGCGGGCGCGCTAGCGCCCGTCGCTGACGCGCCTAGCTCTGGCAGTAGTGACACGAGCAAAATAGTGAGAGCGCCGAAGGCGCACCGCGAAGCGGCAACCTATGTTAACGGGCCCTCCAGTGACACGGGCGAACCACGGACACGCTTAAAACAGCTATAACAGGAAATGCGCCGGCAGCGATAAAATGCCGGCAGCCTTCCCGTGCAGGCTACTCTCTGCCGGCTGCCGGCATGTGCGACTGTAAACAAACATTTACCGGAAATGCGTAGGCTAGCTCACGTGGCCTCGCGTGCGGCCAATGGCGGCGCAGAACGCGTCCTGTGCATTGCTCCGGATATGTTAAGGAAATACGTGACCCGGGTACCGGATATACTGTGCAATTCAACGTATATACCGGCAAGCGGGAGCAGCCAAGACTCCACGGTTTGGCTAACGATGTAGTTTGCCAGCTATGCGACAGGTATCTTGATCAGGGGTACAGGATCTTTATGGATAATTTTTACACTTCAACACACCTATTTGAGCATCTCCTCGACAGAAAAACATTGGCTTGCGGAACAACATGAAAAGATCGCCGAGGTTTTCCTTCCGAATTGAAGGATGCCCGGTCTGAAAAAAAAGCTCGACGTGGAGAAATTTGGTGGTTGCGCGATCGTAATATCTTGTATCTTCAGTAGAAAGACCGGCGTGTTGTGAATATGATGAGTACTGTTCACACTGCAAATGAAAAGGTCACTGCAAAAAGGAGGGAAAAAAGGGGAACCACCTGGACTGAAATTTCTGTGACAAAGCCTTTGCTTATCCATGATTATAACGCTGGCACGCTGACAAATCAGATCAAATGATTGACTACTATAATGTTCTAATGAGAAGCATACGATTGTGGAAGAGCTTATTCTTCCACTGCATCGACATTGCATGTGTGAACAGTTTCATCCTATTTGAAGCGCACCGCAAATCGCACCCTGATATAGCTGAGCTTTCAAGAAATGCCGGATATGATCATTTAGCTTTTAGAGAAGAGCTCGTTCATCAGCTTCTCAGTCTTGACGATGCGAGGCCAGCCCGATGAGAAACAAGCCAGCTATTTTCGTGGTTGCCATGCTTTGGAGTTATGCATGGCAAGAAAAACTATACAATATTCAACGAAACAGCAGCTGACATGGCAATGATGCAAGAACAGCGACATGACAGTGATACTGTGCGAACCTACATGAAAGAAAATGGTCACACTATAAGTTCTCGAGTTTCCAGACAAGACACATACAGTAGAACCCCGCTGTTACATTCCCGGCTGCTGCGTTTTCCTGGCTGTTACGTTGTTTTGGGCCAGTCCCGGCATAGCTCCCATAGGATTCAATGCATTAGGGACCCCGCTGTTACATCGCAGTGTGGGAACGTTCCCGTATGTTACCTTGCGAATCGACACTCCAAGCGGCCACTGCCGACGGCAATATTGACTTTTCACGTAGCTTGACTTGGCTTGACTGTATTAGCTGCACTATGGGCGACATCCATTACGTTTCCGGCTTCCGCCAGCAAAATTATGGCACAGCTGTGCAAACTGTTTGTGACGGAATCGCGTACAGTGATTACGTTTCCATCGATGATGCCGTTGTCACCTCCGAGGTTTTCTCTGTCGACGAAATCATAGCTGAGTATGCCGAAGCGCTAGCACTGAAATAAAATTGTGTGCCGATCACCACATCTCTCATTTTTCCATTTTTCTCATTTCTCGGCTCTTACGTTTCCCGGCTCTTGCGTTTATTTTCTACGGTCCCGTGAAAAACGTATCAGCGGGGTTGTACTGTACCAGGGACAACAAGGAGGTGCCAATTTTCTGCAAACATTAACTTATCATAAGCGTGAGAGAGTCACTGATGTCTGGGGACTTCTTTAATATGCACTAGTAGCTATGTTTTGAACTTCAGGAACAACAAAACTTTGGGACAAGAACTTTTTCATGCCACTTTCTTGTAAATAACCCTCGTCCTGTCACAGCCAGAAAGCCTTAATGTCTTCAGGAGTTCTGTGTGGCAGCTGCCTGGTTTAAGGTCCTAGCATTACGGCTCTTTACTATGTTGCAACACCGTAATCCCTTCTATAACAGATTTAGCCATCATAATTGTGCCGGGAATAATGTGTGAGGCCCCTTTTTTTTAATTACAATGCTGCCACATAGCATAGTGCTGCATTTCAATGAAATTAATTATGTGTGCAGTTACTATTAGCAATAGCAATGGCAATTTTTATTTACACAAGGCGATCAAACCTCCCAGTTGACACGTGAATCTATATTGAAAGGAATGATCTTCATGTCCGCGAGAATGCTAGCTCACCCCCACAGAAATTATTGCAAATTTGCTGCAAAAGAGGCCCATGCAATACACTTTCCATTACCCATCGCTTACAATCTGCAAGGTGGTCCCTCAGTTCACTCCCTAGGCATTAAAGTACTTGCAGCAAGTGATCAGAACACTATCATTCCCTCTTAGCTGCAGTCAGAGAGAGGAGACTGGAAAAAAAAAGAAGAACATGCATTCACATTGTCGGAAGTTTGTCCTTTCAAAAGGAGTACGCATAAATAAGTGCACTTTAATTTGGCAGAACCAGTGTTTTGGAGAATATCTCAGAACTTTCTCGAGAAAACGGGTTCGGTCTACACCTCCCTTCCTACTAGGCCATCAGAATTACTCGACACTGAAGATACCCGTAGGCCTAGTCGCTTGGGTCACCTGATTAACCCTTAATTTCGAAAGGGTTATCTGAACGAAGAAATCATGCGCTTTCTATGCACCATGGGAACAGCTCTAAGTGGTGCTTCGATAAGCCACCAACATGAAAAAACAATGCACGTTGATAAGAATGCACAACAGGTATTAATGACGAACGCACTCAACAATTGCACAAGTGCAGCTGCGGGAGCAGAAAGACACAAATGTGTACGAAGGCTGCACACATACCTGTCGGGTCCTTGGCCTGCATAAACTTGCACAATGTTGCCATCCTGGCCTATCCTCTCGAGCACAGAAGCAGTCTGCAGCCCTAGCAAGGAGTCAAACACTATGTACCGGCCACCCAAATGCACGTTGCAACAGGTCAGCATTTGCACCAGGGAGTCAATACGCATGTTCCTGCGTCGTGCCGCAAGTGCATGCCAATAGGAATCCAATGTCTCCCATAAACACGGAATGATATCAACAAAAAAACTGCACTATGACAGCAAGATTAATCCCAACTGCAGTCAAAAACTCGCGACAATGCCCACCTGACATGAAAACAGGTTCGTTATATTGGGTAATTTGCTGTAAACATACATCTGTGTCACAGTTTTAATAACAAAATTATTTTTCAATTACTTTGTTATAACAGATTTGTCATATCCATATTACTTACATCGAGGCTTCGCTGTAGAGTTCTATAAAGAACATTAATCAGCCCAAATACTTTAGTGTTCCACTTAACTGTTCTCTTAGACGGTTTTCTAGCGTAGTCATGCCATAAGAGTGCAAAACGAACCTCCTCACCCAATCTAAATGGAATTCTGCGAGTAGTACATCTCCACAAGGAGCCGTGCTGTCAGGCGCTCCAGCGTCACATGCTGCAGGTACTTGTCCTGCTTCTTTTTCAGGTACTTGCGCTGGGCCAAGGAGGTTCCATTAAACTTCCGGAGTGGAAGTCCCTGCAGCCGCCTACGTGGCCAAGTGAAGCCAGCAGCAGCCACGTTACTAGAAGAAAAAGTACGCAGGCGCACCATAGATGGCAATGTATTAAGATAGGCACTCGACTTGTTTTGCAACCTCACGATGAAACACTGAGACAGAAACCACCTTTATGCTTGTGCCATTTACCAACGGTGTTTACTAGTTGAGAAAAAACAATTTCCCGCGTCCGTACTCAGCTGCAGGCATCGAGGAAAACAAAAGAAAACAGCTAGCTGGGAGGTTCTATGCAAATTGTACTTGCTGGCTTACTTCGTCTGTTAGTAGGAGCTAGGTTTTTGTGATGCAGTTATGCGATACAGCGCAAATACATGGCACTGTGCGACTGCCACCTGACGTAAAATGCACTTGTGCCCTTTATTTAAGCATGTATCTAACCCATTGAGTATAGCGCATGCTTTCTGCATGTTGCCTTAACTAACCGCATGCTCTTTTTTTTCGCATTTCACGAACCTTCTTCAAAAACAGTTCATTGCTCTTAGCGTTTGTGAAGTCTTCTCAGATACGCGTCTATCAAGACCCGCTGGGTGCATTCAGAAAACTTTCTCATTTAGTTCTGACTGTAAATGTACATAGCAGATTCTTACATGGGACACACACCTAAAGCATGCACTTGAAGGTGATTGAGTGGCTATTTTAAGTTTTCCATCCACCCCGCCGAACACCACATGTTCTCAGTCAGAAAGTTACGCACAGTCTTTAACATTTTTTTCTTCGCTTACAAATACAGAAGCACGGAGAAACACGCATTACGTGCTCGCTGCATTTGCGCATTTGTCAACACATATACACACAACAAATTCTACATCTATGCTCCCTTCCTCTAAAGTTCGCATACAAACACTGCAGGGACGATCCAATATGCACACCAGCCCTTGCGTGTGTTTTAGGAGAACTCAAGCCCGTAGCAAATCGTGTATGCACACATCTGAAAACGACACTAACAAGCACTACATCCCTACGCCTTAAAAGCTTACAGTTAACTTTGATACAGGCGTAGGGATGTAATATATGGATGCAAACGTTTAAAATTGTCCTCCATTTGACAATTTACACGTGAAGACTTACACGTGAAATGTTCTTCCAGGCTTCTTAACGTGATTTGTGCAGCCGAAAGCGACGCGCAAAGTCACCGTTGCCTTCTCAATCTACACATTCCGCCGTCTGTCTGGTCGTCTGCTATTCTTTCCTTGGGCGAGATGGCTGCGACAGCTTGACTTTTGGTGGGCCGCTTCCACTCCAGAAAAATAATTTATAAACTCCTTGCGCTGGGCATACTCTGTTTTCTCCTTGAACGTTGTGCTGTTCTCCACTAATGTTTTGATAATGCTCTGTAGAGGTGAAAAAAGAAAAACCATGCAAGTGAAACTTTGCCCCACCCACATGCTGGTATGTAACCATAATGCCCCTATCACATGGCACTTTCAATGCCATTCGCAGTATATGGTGTACGCACCAAATGTCATAGCGACCTTGGTGTTCTCTATTTACAAAGGCTTGAAAAATGGCATTTGCAATTGATGGTGATGTTTGCTGACAGGCCTCTATAATGACCAAAATGTCACAAACCATGTTTTTCTTTCATATATTTCTACTGTCTTTCACAATCAATAAAACTTGCACTACCAAAAACATCGCTGCAACACCACTGCTTCCCCAATGCAGGGGACAGTTAGTAAAAAAATAAAGAGGGAGAGGGGGAAACATGGCTGACAGGAGCTGTTCATTAGCAATTAGAGCACAGTTGTGCCAGCTGCTTCAAAAATTGTTGGTTATATAGAAATGATTACAGCACCCTCGTATTTTGGCCGCATCAGCTCAATGGAAGTCGACAAAACTTATGTCAGATCTTCAGGCCCTTCAGAACACAATGGGATGCAGTTTTAGCGCTAAATAATCATGTGGCCCTTTACACACACCTTTAAAAATCTATGACATCACAGCAGCTCGGTGTGAAAACCTTGCGGTGGCATAGCCATCTCTATATTCTTGTGAATTTTCTCATGACAAGAGTGGTGCTTTTGGTATCGTGAAAGGGCAATTTACTATTACAAAAAAATTCTTTTGCTCTTCAGCGTGCCTTTTATTCTATGCCAATAATAAAGCTTCATGTATAGAACTCCCTTAAGTTAAAACAATGCGTCAGTGACAGTATGTTTTCGAAAAGTGAAAGGAAACATATTAAATGTCATTTTTGTTTGCAAGGAGCCCTCCCCTTTCTAAATGTTGCATATTGGATTGCTTATTTGTTATCCATCTCGTCATGAAACAACTTACGGCTATCACATTCTATGCAATGGTGACAGAGCCTGCGCAGATGTTTAGCTAGTTTGTGCTGATGCTGCAAAAGAAATCACCTCTTTTTATCATCATAAACTTCCAGGTGCCACTACTGCTTTGATGAACATTTTCTTAAGGAACATAAAGAAAATTATATACCTCGCCAGACGTGCCATCCGCTTTGAACGTTTCTATGTCTTCCCTTATCAGTTTCTCCGACTTTCCATCATCGAGGAGATTCCTCTTGTTTTAGCCACTAACTTGTGCATCTGCGAATAGCAATCCTGATCCCATGCGAACTTATCAGAACCGCAACATCCGCATAGTTTGCTTCTGTGTCACTTAATTGAGCGTATGCTCAGTTAAGCTTCGATCCCACGTTCATGTGGCTTGTACCAATCTATCCCCATAATTGCATTCTTACCGTCGCCAGGAACTTCACACTCTGAGCATCTTTTCCTGTACCCCTCATCCGATATCTTGCGCAGGTCACGGTTATCGATCTCGAAGATGGATCCAAAAGGCTCTCCGATCGACGTTTGTATGCTGAACTTTCTCTTGCCGAAGAACACGGGCCTGAAATGACAGCAAAGAGGAAAGTCGCTCAAAACTGAAACCAGCTCCTGCAAACTGCCCTCTACGACCACGACCACTGCACACCCAAGAAGTGCACTAAATTACGAACAAAGGTGATTTAACGCGACCAGAACGTGCCGTGCGAGGGGAATCACGGACAGCTGTTCTTCATAAAACCACGAAAAAAAGACTATTAGGACACAACTATAATGTTACAAGTAGGGCTAGGCATACGTTGCCGAGATTGTTGATTGTACTCCAGAATTGCGTAGGACAAGTGCGCTGCGCTGATGCCGCGACAAGACGACGGGTGAGATAATTGAAGCAGAAAGACTCACGCATCTAAAAGACAGCTGTGTCAGCGCTTCTTCCATAGCCCTTCTGGATAAGGAGTTGCGTTATTTATCGGGGCTGAGTAATCTTGCCTAGGTGAGTGCGCTTCAGGCCTTGTCTTTGTTATATTGTTTTGATACTTGTTGTATATTAAGGTGTCAGAGCAAAAATTAACACCATCTTCCCAAAGAGAACCCTGATGGGATGCGAAGCAGCAGCGTTGCGCACGGGTGGCGTCACGGGTTGAACGGCGCTAACGCGGGTGCTTCGCATCCCACCAGGGTTCCCTTTGGGAAGATGGTGTTAATTTTGCGCGTGAACCGACGAGTCGGCGGTGTAGCGAGCGGCGGTCGCGGTAGCGGAGCGAGCGGCGGTAGCGGCAGGTGTTGCGGGCGAATGGACGAGGCGGCAGCTGCGGGCGCTGCCGCGAGCGCGCGGCAGGCGAGGGAGAGAGTGACGTCGGCGCGCACTGCGAGCGGAGCGTGACATCGACGCGCAGCTGCGGCGTGACCTACTTGGCACCGCTCCAACACCTGCGGCGAGGGGAGCGCGTTGTGGCGCGTTCGTACGGAAGAACGGAGGGACAGCGTTACACAGGCTAGTCAAAGAGCTGCTTCGCATCTTAAAAAAGCTCGCGATTAGAAACACGTTGTCGGCGAGACAGCTGTCAAACACTCGAGACCGCGCGTGAAACGTGCTCAGCAGTTAGAAACTCACTTCTTGCTGTCGATCTGAACTAATCGTGTGTTGCTTGACCCTCTAACAACGACGTAGTTGCCTTCTTTTATCATATTCATCTCCGATACGCCTTTAAACCTCGCATTCGAACGACTAATTTCGAAACAAACCCAACAAACGCGCCTCCACGAGGTTAGAAGTATGACAACGGTTTGGTTTGGCTTGTCTTCGATGTTCTGGATTGTCTTAACTTCACGCACGCCAGTAGCAAGCGGAGTCGTTGAGTGGTTGAGTTTCGGTTCCCGGGAAACCGGCTGGGCAACGGCATTCGAAGCAGTTGCTGTTCTACAAAGCGTTATTTTTGTGTTTGCGCTTTTCGACTGACTTGCGCTAACGTCTGCGCCTGTACTACGTTCCCAGGGTCGCATGCCAACGTAAGCGAAAAGCCGGAAAAGGTGTCTTCAATGCTGCGGACCGTGAAACACTTTGACTACCTGGTCATCGGCGGCGGGTCCGGCAGTATCGCGAGCGCTCGCCGAGCCGCCGAGTACGGTGCCAAAGTGGCTGTCATCGAAGACGGCCCACTCGGAGGCACTTGCGTGAACGCGGGCTGCGTCCCAGAGAAGCTGTGCTACTACTGCGCGAGCATGGCTGAGATGATGAAAGACCTGAAGGACTACGGCTTCGACACTGCAGGTCCCGCGCCCTCGCGTCAACTGGGGCGCTTTCAAAGCCAAGCGCGACGCTTACATCGAACGCCTGAACGACATCTACGGAGCGAACCTCAGCAAGAGCCAGGTCTAGTTGGTCAAAGGTCGCACCAAGTCCGTCTGCCCGAAGATGGTGCACGTGGGCCAGAATGCGTACTACAGCGGCGACGAGCACGTTTTGATTGCCAACGGTGGTGAACCGCTTGTCCCGATAGTTCTAGGTGAATGCACGCGAGTTAGTGCGAATTAGAGACGATGTCGTACGAATCGCCGTGCAAAAAGCATTATGCGTGCACGCAAGCACTAAAGAAAAAAAATATTAAGGGAAGGAGAAGCAGCGTCGATTCTCAAACATGTAGTACAGCTAAGAGCTCAACAGTCAATTCAGTGCTAGTCGTGGGCCTTGCGAACATATGAATGTCGCTTGGTTATCTTTTAGCTACTCTGCTGGCGTAGAGCTTTCAAACTCTCCTGGGCTGTCACCCGAAATGTTGGGATCATAAAGTGTATTAGTAGCGGATGTTCATTCACAGCAAGACTGACGTGCAGCGATAGGCCGCCCATGACCTTCACCTTGCGCACATGCACATGTTAGCGCGCACCATTTGCTGTCAAAATCGCAGTAATCCATGAGCCACCAGGGCCATAATAACTTGGTCATCAAGGCCGCCGGTAGAATGGAGCAAAAGTTTGCTGAACGAGAGGGGAGGAGGGTGGCCTGGGGGCATGGCTTCTCGTGAAGATATATACAAATTCTTGGTCCAAGAGCCAGATATTCCTTGAGCTGAGCCATGCATGCAAAAGTGTCACATGTGTACATGTGATTCCAGATGTGTGCAAGATAGAGTGTGCAAGCAGTTTATGTCTTATATTGCCTGTCCAGGTTCTGAGTACGGCACCACTAGCGACGGCTCCTTCAAGCTGGAGAAGGTGCCCAGGAAGTGCGTCGCCGTTGGCTCAGGCTACACTGCCGTCGAGCTAGCTGGCATGTTCTATGCGCTCGGCACAGGCGTGACCCTGTGACCCTGTTGACGTGCACGGATCACATCTTGAGAGTTTTCGAGCCGCTCTGCTGGCCGAGACGCTCATGGAGCACATGGCCTTCGAAGGGGGTCCTCTTCGAGAAGAACTGCACTGTCGCCAGCATCACCAAGGTGGCCCATTGGTACAAGGTTGTTACAACCACCAATGAGAAGATCCATGAGGTTGACTCCGTCCTCTGGGCCGTGGGGCGCAAGCCACGCGTTGACCTCGACCTTACTGGCGATGAGCTTGACAAGACTGGTCACATCAAGGTGAGGCTTTGCTTTAACTGCTCAAGAGGCTAAGAGCAGTAAATATTCACCTTGCCTAACTTGCACAAAGGGGCGATAGAAGGCCATGTCGGAGATTTACCTGGCTTGAGCAGAGGGACAGTATGTAATGAATTACTAGTGGAGTACTATGGAAGAAATCATGGTGATGCTACAGGGCTGGTAACTGTCAAATTTTGCTATGAACTGAAATTAAGGAAAAGGAGGAAATTGTCATTCAACATGCTGTGGCGCGGGACTACTAGGAAATCAAAAAAGGATTTTTCGGGAAGCTTCCAAACCTTACCGTTTCATGAAAAATTTGCTGTCACCCAGAATTTATTATAAACTAGGAAGATTTTTAAAAAAATTTTTTTCTTGTAGTTATTCACTAGAAATGGATACTTCTTTTCAGCTTTTGCATCCAGAAAATCTCATTTTGCTAGCTTTTTTGTAAAGCGTACTCTCACATTTGAAGGAGACTGCCTTATGCCTTTGGTCTTTCAAAGTATTTGCGACTTCCTTTTCAGCAGCTACCTGTCTGTTTGAGGGATCTTGTTTACAAGTTCAGCAGGTTGCCTTGAATTAACTGCTAGGTGACTGTGGCCGTTTTCTCTTTGCTCAGGTGGACGAGTACGAGAACACACCCAGTGTGTATGCACTGGGCGATGTCTGTGACAAGTGGCTTTTGACACCAGTTGTCATAGCAGCGGGGCACTGCCTCTCGGAGCGGCTCTTTAACAACAAGCCAAACAGCAAGCTGGTGTACGAGAATATTCCGACTGTCATCTTTAGCCACCCACCTATAGGAACCATCGGTATGACGCTAGCACAAGCCGAAACCAAGTACAGAGTACAGATCAAGGCAAGTTCTGCAGGCACCGCTTTATATTTTACAGCGACACCATTGTGTACAGTAAAGCAAATGTATAATGGTTATCACAGTGATGCAGGAGATTTGTTGCAGCCAAAATTTTGTGATAAGTGGGCATTTTTATAGGTAATTGGTAAGCTTTGCTTTTGTATTGCCAACCCAAACTGGTCAATCTTCAGTGCACAAAGTGCAGTGCTTTTTAATAAGCATTTTTTAACTTTATACCTGCTATATCAGCTAATTTTGATAGCTGTTGTCCCAGTTAGGTGACATTTCCTCTTAAATTAAGAAATTTCTGGGGGCTCTTTTGACAGTCAGGTTATTTATGCCATGGTGTTCTCTCTGCTCATTTAACCGACCTTCTTTGCTTTTTTAATTGCAGACGTACAGAACAATATTTACGCCCATGTATATTACAGCATGATCGAGCGAAAATCTAAGTGCATCATGATGCTCGTGTGCGCTGGGCCCGAACAGAAGGCGGTCACCCTGCACATGATCAGTGACTCTGCTGACGAAATTCTACAAGGATTTGGCGTCGCTGTCAAGATGGGTGCCACCAAGGCACAGTTTGACAGCTGCGTCGACATCCATCCAACGTCAGCCAAAGAGTTAGTGACCATGCGGTGACGCACAAGTTGCACGCCTTGATCATTTAAAAAATTCACGAGCAAGCAGCATTTAATAGCTTCTCGGTGTTTCTGTATGGTTGTGAGACTGGAAGCACAAAGACACAACACGCAACTTATTTTATATGTGGGGTCCAGCTGTAACTTCTAGATCATTCCTACATATCGTTAATTTATTGTATTTTAATGGCATTAATGAGCACCCATTCTATCAAAGTAAGTTTTGCTAAGTTGAGGAAGGAAGAAGTAGGTGACAAAGGATTATGTCATGAATACAATTTTTTTATTGAGAAGTTGCGGTGCAACATTGCCAACAACTACGGAAGGACCTCAATTTAATATGAAGAGTGGTCACTTCACATCATTTGCCAAGTATCGCAGATGTATGACGAGATAATGGCAGGGTTCGCAGGTGGTTCTTCCTTCAGTATGCTGTAGCATTTTCTGTTTGGTTAGTTATGCTTGCCATGATGAAAGCATGTTAAATGGCACAACTTAATAGCAGTAGTAGCAGCAGTCCATTGTCTTCTCTGCTGATTCATCATTTCTTCTTCCTGTATATGGCACATGAACTTAAATTATTTTAAGAGTTGAGATTGTATATCATTGAATGTATTATAAGGTAGATACAATATGCATTGTCTGTATTTTAAAAAGCCACATAATGTATATTTCGCAATGTTTTGTTTGCAACTTGAAAATTAAAACATATTTCCTGGAAAACCTGTTTCTCATAGAAAACCTGTTTGGCAAGGCAGACTGCTACATTTACAATATCCAAGGAACGACTTACTACTGGCAATACGACAGCAACGCAAGATTCTATGCATGCAAAGAATCTGTTTTTTAAACTACAAATACGAGAATGTGAAAACCATTTTATAATACGCAACTGTGAAACTTAAATCTTCCAAAAGTACTCAATTTCATTTCGTTTTATTCATTTATGCTACTATAATCAATTCATATTATATGCAGTTTAAAAAAATCACTTTCTTCGCAATCCTACTGTTATGTTTGGCAATGACCGACGGGGAAGAATAGGCGACGGCGGCCTAGCGCATGGCTTTTCTGCAGAAACGTCGTCGTATTCACTCAGTACGCAGTAAAAGCGGCAGCTTTGTTCCCGCGACGCACGAGGTCAGTAATTGCTGTGACGTAGTACACAGCTGCACAGCAGAGGGGACATGACGGGTGACAGGTCTTTCCATTGCGGCACTGTAGGGCGTGTTCAGAGTAAACGCGGCATCTGAGAAAGGAACAAAAGGGGGAGAGTCACTTGCAAGAACCGCGGGGGCTCACTGTCAAATGGCGTATTCGGGTGGTCATTTTCGAGCGATCTAGAGCACTCTGAAAAGCGGGTACACATTCGGTTGGTAGAAGTCAAGCGCTCGAATTATCCTCGGTTGGTTCTTTGGGAGCGCCAGCCTCTGACTCGGAGCGCTCCCGCCCGCTCTGACTTCGAGGTGAGAGCGCCGGAGCGATCTGGCCATGAGGCGGGTCACGTGACACCAGCCGCCGCGGTAGCCGACAGGTGGCAGCGTGAGCACGCACCTCGGAAGTGGACGCCATAGGACGTTTGTGTAG
>JABSTT010001801.1:0-62500 GCA_013339685.2 Hyalomma asiaticum
TGCGTTGGACGTCAGAACGTATAGAGGCTTCGATGAGAAAAATCGGTGCGTAATTTTCTAGATGATTTCGCGCTTTACAGGAACCTTTCCGGTGGTGCGGAGTACGGTGTCGTCGACCGGGTCCTGCCTTTCGCCCTGCGAGGTGCAGGAGGGCAACAGGGTTGCCTTGCGGTGTGCTGGTGGCCCTCGGAGATGGACACTGAGGATCTTCCGTGGCACATTGTCCTCTTTACTTCTTTCTTGGCGCGTGGTTATTTGCCGCCTTTAGTGTAAATGGTTACGTCGTGCTTTACCGCATTGTTTGAGGTTTTGCCCTATTGAGTGCGTCGAGGTTCCCATGGACTCAATAATTTTGTTAGTTGGTTCTGGTTACTGTGTTTTCCCCTGTATTTCTCCATGGCGACCGGTTATTCGACACGCCAGGCTGCGTCGGGGAACAACGAGCAGCCACGAACCAACGAATACGGTGGGACAACCGGTGACCGCCTGCGTCTGGCCAGACGGCCTCGTCATCTCTGGGCCAGATCGTCACGTTGTGCCAGATGCCGACGGCTGGGATGGAGGACATGACGGCGAGCACGCGGACGAGTGACGTCTGCGCGCAGGCCGTGGCCTTGAGGAAGCTTGCGTTGGACGTCAGAACGTATAGAGGCTTCGATGAGAAAAATCGGTGCGTAATTTTCTAGATGATTTCGCGCTTTACAGGACCCTTTCCGGTGGTGCGGAGTACGGTGTCGTCGACCGGGTCCTGCCTTTCGCCCTGCGAGGTGCAGGAGGGCAACAGGGTTGCCTTGCGGTGTGCTGGTGGCCCTCGGAGATGGACACTGAGCATCTCTCGTTGCACAATGTCCTCTTTACTTCTTTCTTGGCGCGTTGTTTTTGCCGTTTATATTTGTAAATTGTTACGTCGTGCTTTAGCGCATTGTTTGAGGTTTTGCCCTATTGAGTGCGTCGAGGTTCCCATGGACTCAATACTTTTGTTAGTTGGTTCTGGTTACTGTGTTTCCCCCTGTATTTCTCCATGGCAAGCGGTTATTAGAGACCCCAGGCTGCGTCGGGAAACAATGCGCAGCCACGAGCCAACAATACGGTGCGGACAACCAGTGACCGCCTGCGTATGGACCAGACGGCCTCGTCATCTCTGCGCCACATCGCCGCCTTGTGCCAGACGCTGACGGCTGGACTGGAGGACATGACGGCCACCACGCGGACGAGTGACGTCGACGCGCAGGCCGTGGCCTTGAGGAAGCTTACGTTGGACGTTCCAACGTTTAGCGGCATCGATGACAAAAATCGGTGCGTAACTTTCTAGGTGATTTGGCGCTTTACAGGACCCTTTCCGGTGGTGCGGAGTACGGTGTCGTCGACCGGGTCCTGCCTTTCGCCCTGCGAGGTGCAGGAGGGCAACAGGGTTGCCTTGCGGTGTGCTGGTGGCCCTCGGAGATGGACACTGAGGATCTTTCGTGGCACAATGTCCTCTTTACTTCTTTCTTGGCGCGTGTATATTTGCCGCTTTTAGTGTAAATGGTTACGTCGTGCTTTACCGCATTGTTTGATGTTTTCGCCTTATTGAGTGCGTCGAGGTTCCCATGGACTCAATAATTTTGTTAGTTGGTTCTGGTTACTGTGTTTTCCCCTGTATTTCTCCATGGCGACCGGTTATTCGACACGCCAGGCTGCGTCGGGGAACAACGAGCAGCCACGAACCACGAATACGGTGGGGACAACCGGTGACCGCCTGCGTCTGGCCAGACGGCCTCGTCATCTCTGGGCCAGATCGTCACGTTGTGCCAGATGCCGACGGCTGGGATGGAGGACATGACGGCGAGCACGCGGACGAGTGACGTCTGCGCGCAGGCCGTGGTCCTTGAGGAAGCTTGCGTTGGACGTCAGAACGTATAGAGGCTTCGATGAGAAAAATCGGTGCGTAACTTTTCTAGATGATTTCGCGCTTTACAGGACCCTTTCCGGTGGTGCGGAGTACGGTGTCGTCGACCGGGTCCTGCCTTTCGCCCTGCGAGGTGCAGGAGGGCAACAGGGTTGCCTTGCGGTGTGCTGGTGGCCCTCGGAGATGGACACTGAGGATCTTTCGTGGCACATTGTCCTCTTTACTTCTTTCTTGGCGCGTGGTTTTTTGCCGCTTTTAGTGTAAATGGTTACGTCGTGCTTTACCGCATTGTTTGAGGTTTTGCCCTATTGAGTGCGTCGAGGTTCCCATGGACTCAATAATTTTGTTAGTTGGTTCTGGTTACTGTGTTTTCCCCTGTATTTCTCCATGGCGACCGGTTATTCGACACGCCAGGCTGCGTCGGGGAACAACGAGCAGCCACGAACCAAGAATACGGTGGGGACAACCGGTGACCGCCTGCGTATGGCCAGACGGCCTCCTACTACGGTACATTCTTCAAGCTGGCCATGATGACGGTAACTCCCCATCCCACGTGGTTTACTCCGCATTGGCCGTTCACAGTTCTTCCAGCAAGACATTTAATAAGTTATGTCACACTGCTACGTGGCCAGGAATGAGGCAGGACATTTCACGTTATGCACGCAATTGTTCAGTCCGCCGAAGAGTAAAACCACGAGGTGCTTTGCCTCCTGGGTTAATGCAGACAGTCATCAGTACCAGGGCGCATACCACGGACCATACGGAATGGGACGTCAGGATTTCCGAAATGGCGTTTCAAACGCGTACCACCGTAAATAGATCTATGGCTATACGCCTGCCTTTCTGAACTTTGGCAGGGAGCTCTCGTTCCTACTTCGCCGCACCTTGGTACCGCCGCATTCGTCACCTTCGAATAACCGTACCTTTGCTCAGGCACAGCACAAGAGCCTCACCAAAGCTGTCACTGCTGCTCGTGAGCAATAACATCATTCTAGGCTCGAACAGACATCTCAGTATAACGCACATGACTATATCCTCACTTAACTAATGAAAATACGTGAACGCCGGGATTTCCCACATTAAACGAAAACTCCAACAATTGAAAAACTTCAATTACCAAGTACACTTGTTCCACGTTCTTACTCATAGTAAAATATTTGGAAATGAATTGGCTGATACAGCTTCATCATCCGCTGCCATGCATAGTACGATAAGAATGTACAAAACTTCAATAAAATCAATCCGCACAAATTTGCGCAAAACAATGAAAATTCTCTGGCAGAATTACAGGCAATCAGCTGGTCAAGAAAGCTCTGTCTACAATTGGCTCCCCTTGTACTCGAACAGCTTTCCAACAAACAAGTATATAACACAATTACTAACTGGCCACGGACACTATCAGTATCAATATTACCCATTCCGCTTCATCATCACTGCCACAAACCTCTGTAAATGTGGCTCAATATGCGCAAACGTAGATCACTATTTTAACTCATGTCCCCTGACCTTCGTAATAGTCACGCCATTAAAAAAACCAGCTCAACACCAACGACACACTATGCTTACACTAGTCTTCCTAATGGAAGGATAGCAAAGCAAGGATAGCAAAGATTTATGCAAAGCCTTTCTAAACGCGCCATCCTTGCCAAACTCCTTCGCACGTCACAACACTTAAACCATTATACATGACGCACATACCACTCCAGACGCATTCTAGTCACCACAAACACATCAATACGCTTCCAAACATCACGAACGAACCCCTTCCATCCATTAACAAGCATGATGCATGACATCCACGTGGCATAAGCCAACAATGGCATGGTTCTTCCATACGTGCATGTCTGTAACCATGACAATAAAGCATGTTTAATCATGTAAAATACACCCTAAAAATCGGCACACTACCAAAAACCTACCCTCCAAGGAACTCACACACTCTCACTCCTCCGATAACATTTCTGTTTAAACATCCGATCCGATACGCATTGGAATAAGCCTCAATTTGTACCCTCATGTAGACATTCCGTCTTATGCCTATCCTCCAAATTCTTTTTTTTTTCAGACAATTGTTTTTTTAATTAATTTATTTATTTTATTTATTTATTTTATTTATTTATTCATACTGTCGATCCCATCAGGGATCTTTACAGGAAGGGCATATTGAATTGTTACAGTATAACAATACAAAATTCAATTGTATTGAATACAGGGGCTGTTAGAAAAATATCCGGCCTTTGGCCGAAGAAAAAAAAACTGGCATAACTGGAGCGTTGGAAACTTAATCACCCTAAAAGTAGTCTCCTTGGGAAGCCACACACTTCTCCCAGAGGTGCTGCCATTGCTGGAGACATTCCCAGAAGGCCTCTTTCGGAATGGAGTTTAGCACAGCTGTCGTTGCAGCCATAATGCCCTCTCTTGTCTGAAATCGGGCTACTTTCAATGACCTCTTAATTTTGGGAAACAGCCAGACGTCGCAGGAGGCTGTTGAACTACAGGGGTCTAGTTTTTCGCCAAAAAAGTCTGAATCAAGTGCGAGGAATGTGCAGGAGCATTGTCGTTATGAATGCGCCAATTTCCTGTTGAGCACAAAAAAAAAAAAATAAAATAAACGACGAGAGCACTGCACACTACCTCACTCAAACGCTGCGTACCAGCGACTGACACCATTGGCAGGCAGGAAAAAAATTTGCGCATGCGCATGAGGGTTCAAGGTCGGCTGATGCAAGCGCACTTGCTTCATATCCGTCAGGTGTTCGCAAAAAAAAAAAAAAAAGGTCGGATACTTTTCTAACAGACCCTGTACTCTTTGGAATACTTCCCCTCATCATTTGTTTTACTAATTGGCTTTCAGCCAATTATATCTTCGGGTGGTGCGGGAACCCCCACATTTCTTTTGTTTTTCTTCACTTGGAGGATACACTCAGTACTCAGCACATGACATCAAGTACGAAGGCCTTGTGACGTAGTCTGAAGCCGCTGCCATCCCTTCAGCTACGAGTTTCTCAGTGTCCTTAACCTCTAGATGGGATGGTCTTTTTGGCATTACATGCAAGCTTGGTCATTTATCTTATCGATTAAGAGATTGCACATCCTGCACGTTATTTGAATCGGTGTCTCTGAACTCAAACGCTACGGCTCGAGCCCCACTTAAGCCTCACGATATTCTCGTGTTTCCCTTTGCTGGCTCGTTCAACATTGAAGCTGCAGCATATAAAGTTATACATGTGAATTTTTCGAATACAGCATTGCCATGCCAGCAGTTTCACGCAATGTGCTGCACATCTTCAAGATTTCCCGCTCTCACACCACCACCACCACCAGGGTACCAGAAGCCAGGACGGCAACTGTACGTCAATCGTCTGGGCCGTCGGCACATGGGCCCATTGCATGGACACAAATGCAGAAGGTAGATGCGCTAGCCCGGCCGAAGCTGGTTGTACCATGCCGCTACCGTTCATCCATCGGGGTCCAGGGCAGAATTGTGTCCACCTTCGCGAGCACCACCCTCAGGGACCACGTCATACCAGCGTCGCTACCACGCGGTACCTTCACGCCCGCCCTGGCTACTTCGCCTGGAACTTTTTGATGTCGGTGCTCGACTTGCTCTCAGCTCGCCTGCTGCACGCGAACGGCGTCCACTCGGACTTGCTCCCGTCCGGTGCGCAGGTGGTCTGCGTGGTGAACTTCACTGAAGCCGCCAAGCCAGGCACGCGCCCGCCCCCAACATCCCTGGCCGTCGGAGAGGGGCACTGTCCAGCAGGCGCAATCAGGCGCGGCAACGAAATGAAAGATAACGGCGCTTGCTCATCATCTCTCGGCAAATGCGAGTGGAATAACTGTGTTGCTCAGGCCACTACTAAAGGGAGCAGCAAATGCGCTTTTTCGCCATTCAGTTTCGGTTTCCTCGGTGCAGTGAGCCAGATTTTCAGCGATCTGTAGAAATTGCCAGTGTTGCCCTTTTGCAAATATTACAAAGGATATGGATTGACTTTGCAAATGACTTCAACTCGTCAATTGTGTGAGGATATAGCTGTTTTGGTTGAAAAGTTAATTAGTCTAATGTTGTTGATTACTGCTCAAAATATCAATCCTACCGTTTTTGCAGTCCGTGCCACCATGAAGAACGCAATTCCGCGAAAAGTGCACAAATGTCTTCCTTTATGTACTTATAAAATTTATGGACACATTTTCTGAAACTCCCGGTGTATACATATATACATATTCGCGCGCGCGCGTGTGTGTGTGTGTGTGTGTGTGTGTGTGTGTGTGTGTGTGTGTGTGTGTGTGTGTGTGTGTGTGTGTGTGTGTGTGTCAGCAAGAAAAGGGGAACATTTACGCATCATACGTCACGGCGACGTGTATTTCCTGAGTGGTGCCTTTGAATACTGCGCAAGACCAACTAGGCACAAAACGTGTCGCGATGGCCAGACGGTCATCAGATTGATGCGATTGATTTCTGGGGTTTTACGCCCCAAAACCACGACCTGATCATGATCACTATTACCTCAAAAGTAAGCAAACAGGGAAATTGGCAAGGTTCTTTCCTCTAAAGAATAGCTTACATGGTTAAATGGACTGTGTTTTGCAAACAAACACAAATGGTATCAATAGAAAGTGTGTGCCTTATTTTACTCTTAGACAGCTTAGGCTCTAAGGCAAACGCTCAAATAATCCTAAAGTATCAAATTCAACGCTGTTTAAAAAATCCCGCGTCGGCGAAACATGCTCGCCACAATAAGCGTGATGTCGCATAGTGTCAAGCCTCTTTAGTGTTCTATGCTGGTTGATTCCGTAACTCTGTTGAAGTGGAGGGGTGTCGTAGAATAACGCCTGAATTCTTCACAAGTTTCCGCCCGCTGGCGAAGTGGGTTGCCGCCCTTCGTCACGCCCTCTGGTTCCCTTTCGAACACTATAGAGTCTGCACTCTGTGGATTTTAGAGGCGTGTGCTGTGAGTTGAGCGTGTTGACTTGAACTCTGCGGTGTTGCTCTGCGCTTTAGAGAACCCCAAAATCTGATGTCCCCCGGTACAGTGTCCCTAGTAATTACACCGTTGTTTAAGTCCGCAAAACGGCGCAATTTATCGAACAAACCAGGCAGCGGAGCTTTGTGTAGCGACGGCACCTCGAGTGTTCGCCGAAGAGTTGCAATGGTGCACGCTCGCGTGCGCTGGTATGACGTGTATGCCGACAAGGTGAAGACAACGCGGGCGATAGCGCCACAGCGAATGCGGCAGTGAGGTAACGGCGTGTTACAGCCGCGGCCACCTCTTATCAAGGGCGAAGAGGAAATTCCCGACGACTCTTATCTCGACCTTCGGAATCACTTGTAACGTCTCCATCTGTGTCACACTAATTCCGAAGCCAGATCTCGCGCTCTATATACTCGGACGCCACGTCCACGACACGCCCGCGCCATCCAAACGCGAACGATATCGCGCTATTTGCAGCAGTGTGAGGGTCGGTCACAAGATTGGGCGCTTCGCATTAGCCAGCATGAGCACTTCGCTTGCTTTCCCCAACAGTCTTACCAAATACGCTCTTTCCCCAACAGTCTTACCCTCCTCCCCTTTCCATCTTTGCAGCGTATAATACGCCCTTGGATCGCGTCGCTTTCGCGCTCAGCTTGTTCGGGACGGTGCGGCAGAAAAATCATTCCTGTGGTTTTACGAGCAATAACCGCGATAAGATTATGAGGCCCGCCACAGTGGGAGGCGGCAGGTTAATTCTGACCAGATGGGGTCAAAATTTCCGGACCCCTCCACTACTGTGTCTCTCATAATCAGAGCTGGTTTTGGGACGTTAAACCGCACATAACAACAACCCCCTGGCATCGGTACGTGATCGCTGTGAACTCGCCCAGTAAGCACGCACACGGCGACGCGCGTGTGTATATATACGATAAGAGCGTAGTTACTGCAGTCGGTGGTTTCCGCTCCAACGGCAAAACCAACACAAGAATTCACCGCTGCGACGTCGGTGACTCATCGGTCGCCTCGTAGCGACGACCGAATTTGGCCGGATCACCCGTTTATTTGTTCACTGACGGGATAACACCTTTGTTATAATTGCAGCGTGCTGCAGTTACACGAATTCCTCGGGGCGGAGACACCCCTCCGCCTCCCCCCAACGTTCGTCAGATTGAATTCGACGTGCAGCCGTCGGCACGGATAACTCGAACGCTCCGTAGCGTGGCCTGGACCAATTGGAGTCGATTGATTGATTGATTTGTGGGATTTAACGTCCCAAAACCAGCTGTGATTATAAGGGACGCCGTAGTGGAGGGCTCCGGAAATTTCGACCACCTGGGGTTCTTTAACGTGCACTGACATCGCACAGCACACGGGCCTCAACATTTCGCCTCCATCGAAATGCAGCCACCGCAGTCGGGACTCGATCCCGCGACCCTCGGAACACTTGGAAGTGAATTAATAGCACTGCTTAACATTTATTTACTAATTCAACACATAAATAATCAAGTAAATATTATTTCGGCAGCAGCGCCCAGCATTATGCGGCACTGGCCTCTCTCCAAGTGGCCCAGGCTACGCTACGGAGCGTTCGACTTAACCGTGCTGATTTTACGGCAACCCTAATTGATTTCTTTTTTTTTCCTTTCTTTCTTTCCTAGCAACAAAGCACACAACGCCAAACAGCGCGCCAGCAAGGCCGGAAGATATATCGTCATCCGATTTCAGCTATACATTTGTGCGCAATCATAATGTCATGAATTCAGACAGCAACGCCACAAATCTTGCTCTCGCGAAATGTCCACACTTGTAAACGAAAACCAACACCAAAATAATTAGGGCGCGCTTGACAGCTCCGATGTCAATGTGGAAAGTTCTTCGTCGCAGCACATCATGCTTCCAGCTCCATATGCAATACGTATAGTCGGACCACTCTCTCCTCACTATCATTGTATACGTTCTCAATAAAAGTCGTCTGTGACGAAAATTGCAATTTTAGGTCGACACTATTTGCGTTGGTCGATGTCATGGGTGATGGCATTGAGACACGTCTCGAGTGGACAGGCGACGTCTCAGAGGAAGCGCAGGGACAAATGAAGCTGCTTCAGGGCGTGTTGTCCTAAACTACTTGACAGGTCGCCGCATAAGCGGACCCATGGCACAGCAGAAACCATATAAAGCATGCCTAAGAGGGTGCGATTCTTGACACATATATAAAGCTAATCCACACGCATACACCACCAACCATTCGAACGCGCGTCATCGTCACACGTAGACGTCATTTCAGGAGTGTCACAAGGCTCCCGTTCTGGGCCCGCTTCTATTTTTTTTTATTTATATCAATGATCTTGCTTAATGCGTGGACAGTCAAGTCAGGTGTTGTACGCATATGACTGCTGCATATATCGTGAAATTAAGTGTACACAGGATTCCGAACAACTCGACTCATTAATAGCATGGTGCAGTACGTGGAAAATGAAGCTCAACGCGTCAAAGTGCAGTGTCATTAGGTATACCAAGAAAAAGCAGCCTCTTCTTACAGATTACTGCGTGGAACAGATACCACTATCCATTGTAAATGAATATAAGAATCTTGGCGTTGTCATCAAGAGCACACTATCGCGGCGTGATCGTGTTCGCAGGGTATCAGTTTAAGCCAGTCGCGTGTTGAACTTCCTGCGACGCAGTTTCAGAGCCGCACCCTCTGTTCTTAAACAACTTCTTTACGTGTCAAATGTACACCCAATTTTAGAATATGCTTCCACTCCCTGGGACCCGGCCACTAAATGTAAATATTGATGCACTGGAGCGCATCCAGAAACGTGCCGCCCGATTTGTGATGGCCGATTACAACTTCACCAGAAAGTCAAGCGAAATTGTCAGTGCACTTAGATGGCCATTACTGTCCTCAAGGCGTAAATATATGAGACTATGTCTTTCCTACAACATAATAAATGACAAAACCGGGATCGATAAAAATAAATGTATCAAACCACCAACCTACATCTCATCACTACGGGAACATTCTTTAAAAGTACGCGAATATAAGTGCCGAACAAGTACCTTTTGCTGATACCTTTTTTCCGAAAACTATACATGAATGGAATAGTCTTCCGTCAAGTATTGTTACCGCACCCAACACAGAGTTCCCTTCACATTTAAAAGAGTATGTTGTTACCTAATGTCTCTTTTTTTTTTCGTCTATTATCTTTTTTTTTTTTCATTTAGCAAAAGCGGAAATGTCCAGCCCATGCATTTTGTGCATATACTGTATGCTGGTGTTTAACCTATTTTAATTTGTTCTTGTTTGTTTTGTACCGCGCAATTTGTTTTGTTTGACGTGTATGTACTTTCGATTTGTAAACCCCCTACAACAATACCCCTAGAGGGCACCGTAAGTACATGTGTAAATAAATAAATAAATAAATAAATAAATAAATAAATAAATAAATAAATAAATAAAATACAGTGCCCAGGATTACCTGGAACGGCTTCACACGCTTCACACGCGATACATGCTCGACGTACCCAACCTGTCTCCCGCATCTCGGTTGTGCCGCCGAGCGCCTCATATATATCTATATTGCCGTCTACGCGAATAACATTCAATCATTTATGCGAAAACGCCTTTCGTTCTAGTGTCACGTCGGATTCCTATATGACGGAGGGATCAACCACTTTTTTTTTCAATTATCTCATCTTGTTCTGTTTTTTGTTGTTGTTATTATTTCAAACTGCATGCAGAGCTGGCATCAATGGTAAACGCAGAATGGTAACACGTTACGACACCCAACAGCTCTTATTTTTGCTACGCTAGACGCCTTAAATAAAATTAACCTATGTACACTAGGGACGGGTCACGCAGGATGACCATGAATTACACGCGATACAGCAACACGTTCACACCGTGGCCTCTTCGCCGCAACATATATATATATATATATATATATATATATATATATATATATATATATATATATATGTATTGAACTTGACGAAGTTTCAGGGGGACACAAGCAGCACGCGTGAAAGCATGCAACTCGCGCTCTGTATGCTATGCAGCGTTTAATGAGGACGCGGTTCCAAGGGGGTCGCGGAGTGCCGCCTGGTACTTTTGTCCGCACGATCAGCGGGGAAACAATGAGCGGCCACTGGGAGCGCACACAATCCACACCCGTCCTGTATGTATGCATCCGTGAGTGCGGGGGCACGCTTCCGAAAGCGTTTAATCGCCTGCCCGGCGGCCGTGGTTCGGTCGCGGGCATGGAACGCCTAAGCTAAAGAGAGAGGAGTGGGGAGCTGAGGTGCACGCATGGTGGAGCTCCGCGCGGTCACTGCTACTTGGGTGCAGCGCTACTGTTTGGCCGCGAGATTAAAATTTCTCTAAGGAGAAATCACCAGAGGAAATTCCAAGCTTTTTTTTTAAAGCATATTTTTTGCAGGAGCTGCAACGTGGAACGATTCGTGTGCGACGTGAGAATGAGGGGTATAATATTTAAAGCACGGATTTGCGTAAACTTCGTTCTGTATACCGTCTTCGAACGGCTATCAGAACTGACCACTTTCAACGAAAAAGCATATACGATGAATGAATTAATGCAATACATTCACAGTGACCCTCCCTCCCTCCCTCCTCCTCCACCACCTCCTCCTCCTCCTCCTCCCCCCCCCCCCCCCCCCCCACGTGCGCACAGTCATGTGTTGCCATGTTGCGCTTCGAAAACTATATGATTGGCGTTAATTTAGCGTGAAAAGATGAAGCGCGACGAAAAGTGACGCCCGCGCCAAACCGTCTGATTGCCTCAAGTAGCAATAGTTGGCAATTTGGACAACTAACCACTATTATCTTACATAGATGAACTAGTTATATGGCATGCACAGTTATGGCATGCAGGAAACTCGATACCCGAAAAAAAATTGATGATGATGTGGCCTCTCGCTCTGCTTCCGTCACGATAGCATGCGTAGTTTCCTATAGACCTATAAGTACATATACATGCACAGAGCTTATCATTTGATATGCGCTTGACACGCCGTATGAAGGCAGTATCGCGCAGCGTGCGATGGGATCTGCACAGCTGCCTTCTGATTAATAATTCCTAAACGAATGCAGCAAGGCTCTGGAAGTCGATAAATCTATCTATCTATCTATCTATCTATCTATCTATCTATCTATCTATCTATCTATCTATCTATCTATCTATCTATCTATCTTCACCGACAGGCAAGCAGATAGATAGATAGATAGATAGATAGATAGATAGATAGATAGATAGATAGATAGATAGATAGATAGATAGATAGATAGATAGATTCTGTATTCTAATGTATATAAATGTTACACTAACGCCATGCGCAAATCTGAGCCAGTCGTCACGCACTGCATGGAATTGAGAGGCACACGGGAAGGGTAAGCCGTCACGGGTCGGCAACGCGTGCATCCAGGCAGATTAGCGCTGTGGACGCTCCGGTGGAGAGTGCAGATGACGAGGAGCTGCAGCTTGCAGCCGACAAGCAGCAGCAGCTACCGACCATCTAATTGGCGTTGCAGGCTTTGACCGCATGATCGTTGATGAGCGTGCGGCCAACTCGCAGTCCGCGGCGTAGGCCAAGCGGTGCGTCGTGGGTATAAGGTGGTCTAGATGTCTCGACTATACAGCAGCGGCAGTACACGGGGCCGAAGCAACAGAACGGGTATTGATATTTCTCTGTGGGTTCCGCGTTCGTTTCTCCTGGGGAGTCAGCTGTTTAACGATGGTGCACTACAGTTCCAAGAAGGGAGAGAATTGCACTCATACTGACGATTCCCTCAACAATGCGTACTTTTCCACGACTCAGGCGAATGAATTATGACGATGTAACGTTAAGTATGTACAGCTTAAAGCTATTCCTCCCGCTTCTCGGGCATCCCTAAGCGAGTTTGGTCGCACGCGTCGGGCTAAATTTAAACACTGACACACAAAGGCGCACGCATGTTATCATTCAAGATGTCGGGCCAGTTCTGTACCTTCACTGTTAGACGGTGCCATCGTGTTTTATTTGCTAACTAAAGCTTCTTCAGTGCTTCCTGAGCAGAGTTGTCTCTTCCCATTGGCACCATCGTGAGCCACCACGGTGGTACAGCGGCTACGATGTTGGGCCGTTGACACAATAGACGTGAGTATACGATCCCGGAAGCGGCGGTCTCACCTTTTGGATGGAGGCGAAAATAGTACAAGCCCGTATTGCGCGATGCTGTAGTGTACGTTAAAGGGGCCCTGTAACACTTTTACAATTAATCCTCGAGATACGTCAGTTTAGGAGCTTATTGCCTCACGAACCAGCTGCCGCAAAAATTTTTCAAATCCGACAGGTATTAGTGGACAATCTTGCCGCCAGAGTTACTGCTAGTCAGTGCGGGGACCCCACGGAATCCGCGGCAACTGCCACCGGGAATCGGCCGATGGCAGTTCTCAAAATTATTTCGTAGTCTGTGAAAGCTATGACGTGTTTTGTTGAAAGAAGAGGGTGAAATTAATACGAAAGAAGAAAAAAACAAAAAAAGGGGGAGGGCGTCAAGTCTATGGCACACAATAATCAGCAAAATGTACCTCTACACAAACACAACACTGAGCTAGCGAACGAATCTGCATATTTGCACACACACAAAAAAACAAAGAAAACATGAGAGAATGGAATAATGTTTGTATACTATAAAGCTGACCGGGGCTTTGCATCGCTCTGAATGCGCTGATCTGAAAAGTGACCACACTTATTTCGTCTACAAAAAGGTACTCTTTACGCCCGAATTTAGTGACATCATACACATAAACGAATGTGAAAAGGATTTATGATTGTCAAAGTGCCTTTGAAGGCAAAAAAAAAGAACCACAAAAGGCCAATGACGGCCGGTTTTAGGTGCAAACCGGCAACCAGCCCGCGTTCTAAAAAAAAAAAACCGATCGTGCCGGTCAAAAACCGACCAGCTATATATGTGGCAACCCTATTCCACAGCAGTAATTCAACAGTCATTTTTGTAAGTGTATAGCTCCCGAGACACGCGCATTCGACTTCCGAGATGGGATCGGGTGGCCGTGACGGTGTCAGGAAGCTGCCTGGCCGCTCCGCCTGCCACCCCGCATATAACTGGTCGTCCTTCCCCCGAGAATCTCACGCCTCCGTTGCCGCGCTTTGTCTTCAGGAGACCTGCCCTTTGCGGCGGCGCACCAAGGCGCGAAGCGACACACAACCCGCGGGGACAATGACGCGTCATACGACGCCGTCACTAGCGGGACACAACGGACACAGCTTCGGGCCAGGTCACCGCTTTGTGTCGTTACACGCCTTCCTATTACGACGCGATGCTCGTGACCCCGTCCAGAGGAAGAGCACAACATTACACGTGAACGCGCAGGCGCGCCTCGGACGTGCCGTAAGAATTGTCCTCCCCGCGGTCCGCAAGAACTCACCCGGTGCGCGTCATGGATCGCCGCATATACAGTGTTGGTGGTGACGACGACGCTTTCGTACAAGACGCCGATGTGTTAGGGCGCGTTTGAGATGACCTGTGATGATAAAAGAGTGCCGAGATGCTTTACGCACCGAAAGGAGACAAGAACGGGAAAGAAACGACGCTGCGTATTGGAGTAATAATTGCTAGGGTGTTCTGTAGGTGCGAAAAAGCACGATTTGATTATGAGACACGCCGTAGTGGGGGACTCCGGATTAATTTGCGCCACCCGGTGTGATTCAACGAGGACCTATATTTAGATACAGCAGTGTCCTCGCTTTTCGACCCCATCTATAAATGCGGCCGTCGGCGCGCGGGGAATTGAACCATGCGTTCTCGAACTTGCGACGCCCGACACGATGGCTGCTCCGCTGTCCCAACGGGTTTGGCGCTGTGCAGGAGGAGGGATGAGGAAAGTATATAGGTGCACCAAATTACGTCGTTTGTTTCTACCGCGCTGCCCGTTTACCTGTTCACTCTATTTCGGTGCCTTGACGCTTGCTTAGTGGTTTTGATATGTATGTCGTTTGGTTGTTATGCAAGAAAGAAATGTATTTCTTTCGTGTACACGGTGCTAAATGAAGAGCCTCGCTCGAATCGATTTTGACCGATACATCCATTGGATTCATAAACGAAAAAAGAAATACTGCGCATTGTGGGAATCGGTGTCATGCAAAGCAGTCAGCGAAGACACTGCATGTCCATGACTAATTGTTAGGCATTCAGCCAAGTGAGGTGACGAGTAGGATTAAGGTCTTTGTGTAAAGCGCGTGAGCAACTATGCTTAAAGTGGGCTAATCAGGAATGTCGACAGAAGCGTGGCGACTGAGTCGTAGCTCATGGTACGACGTAACGTTGGCGCTCATGTTGGTCCAAAGCACAGACGACTGTTTTCTCAAATAAAAATGCACTGTACGGTGCATTTACGTGCTATCATACTGAGCGTTCGTTCCTATGGGATCGAGCGAAGTTGCACATAAGCATACCGAACGGTAGCGGAACATACGTATTGCTATGATAGTGCTTACCACACTTTACAAGCGTAATTCACGTTACACAAGCACCATCATTGCGAATCCTGGTGTATTAAGTTTACTTTATCTACATGCCCATGTAGAGGGAGCCGCCATATATCTTATAGTGATATACGTACACGCTCTCTTGAATCTACGAGGGCCCGTGTTCGATACACCCCATCCGCTTCGTAAGCTGCATGTGTATTTGTGTGCTTGTTATGTCCACATTTCAATCGAAAGCGAGGACAAACGGTGTTCATGTCTTGTTTTAAGAACGGCGCTCTTTAAGCCGGCTGTCCGGTGTGAGGGCGGATCCTGGAGGCGGTGCACTTGTGAGGCGCATAAAACTACGCGTGCTTGCAGTATCTTTAATAGTGACGTACATGAGGAGTATATCATGTTACTGACGTAAAGATAAGTCGTTCATGTTCTTCATACATTTACACCCTACCTCGCAATTCTACGGGTGGACCAGGTGAACGAGGTGGCCAGGAGAGCACCCAGAGACGTAGGCGGACGGGATGGACGGACGGACGGACGGACGGACGGTCGGATAGATGGATGGGTGGGTGGATGGATGGATGGATGGATGGATGGATGGATGGATGTATGCGGTCAACGTGACTTAAGTTCGCCAAGGAATGCTTTGCATTTAAAAAAGAAAGAGGTGGGAACCCCTCTAGATTCCCCGTAATATAATTCTACAATGTTAATTTTCGGCCCGAACATTTACAAGGCGGAAGTTAGAGCACAGGCTTTACAGAGACGTCGTATGTGGGAGACACTGCAGAACATAAGATTTAGAAACTATATAGTTCCAAGTGCCTACGTAGGTAAAGCATGCAGACCCGGTGAATGTTAACGCGCACCGGATCACGCTAGATTCCGCGCTACACTGAGGTGAACAAAAAAAAAATGTTCAGATGATATTACACAGAACGTGAACATATGAACGCGTCATTACTGATGGTATATCGTCTTTTCCTAAAACGTCTTTTGACACACGAACGATGGCAACCATGGAGAGAAAAACCTTGTCAAGTGAAAAGTTCATAACTTTACTCATGGCGTCACAATTCTTGTGCACGCAACTCTTGCTTCAAATAGCCGCGTTAATATCAATTTTTCCCGCCGGAAACAAAATTGGACAGGCTTCAAGAGTAATTCCGTCGAGGACGTACACACACTTCCGGCCGACAGCTACGAGGCGGCCGGAGCGCGTACAAACAGCCGGGATGCGCGAGGGGTTGCCAGCCCAGTGAATGCAACGGTATAGCAGCGGAGCACCGCCGCGTCTGACGCGCCAAGCGGACGATACTCCGAGAGACTGCGGCGCGCTACAGCAACTATAAGGCCAGAAGCTATTTTCAAAGCCTAGAAAGGGGGCACCCTGCTGGACGTACGTGACAATGTAATCACGCAGCCAGCAAGTAGCTTGTGTGCGTTGTGCGAAACGGTCAGCGTACACCATTTGTTCTCGCACGTGTAATTGGGCGCGCGATGCAACAGGCACAACGCGTAGCCGAGCCGCAGCTACATTGTGCGATGTGGTGTCTGTATCAGCGATACAATACTGAAGGCGAAGCGTGACTCGCGGTTCTCAGTAATAAGCACTCTCGAAGCGACGGCCCCGATAGTTGAAGGTGCGCACAGTTTCCGCTACGAACGCTGACTACAGAACGTCAATGTTGTTGTTGTTGTTGTTGTTGTTGTTGTTGTTGTTGTTGTTGTTGTTGTTGTTGTTGTTGTTGTTGTTGTTGTTGGCAGCAGGGGGCGACAGGCAGGGGAAAAAAGCGCGAAATGGGCGACTACAGAATCCGTCAGCATTTAATATCAAGAAGCTGTGCTCATGAAGCGAACGGGGACCCGAGGAACGATAGAACAACAGCTGCGAAATTTCTCTGCAAAAAGCGTAATGTAAAAAGCAAGAAAACATTAAATAACGAAGTAGCGCCGGCTAACACGGACAGCAGAGTAAAGTTGTAGTGCATTGCACAGTCGGGCTGTGCTTGCATCATCATTTTCCTATACAGTGCAATAGACTGGCCACACTACACTAGACTGCGATTCCTAGCGCAATACTTGCAACACCGGCTCGTAGTTTTCCCCTGAATCTACGCATACATATAGTATACCGCCGCAGCCATACATGTATGTATCAGTATACTTCCGTAATTACCGTGGCTCTGAAAGTTTTCTTCTTTTTCTTCTTCTTCTTTTTTAATCTGTCCTAAAAAAAACAACTCTAAAACTTCTCAAAAGCATCTACTTATTTATTAGTCGTGGTCGTATGAAACCAGCGAATGTGGAAAACACAGGGCAATGTTTTTCTTAATGTTGATTCGATAAAGTAAAATGTCCTTTGTTTAGCGACAGCGTTACGTGTACTACCTGCACAATGTACTTAATTACTAGGTGCACATACTCGCGTTTAAAAATTGCCTCGACCGAGTGGCGTCTAGTGATAAATGAAGCGACACTTGCCCGCTGGTGGTTACCTATATGCCTATCAACAATGGCATCGGGCGGCTCCTCACAGTACATATAGTATGCACCTTAGTGACTTTCGAGAGAGAGAGAGAGAGATGAAGAGAAAGGCAGGGAGGTTAACGAGATATTAGTCTCCGGTTTGCTACCCTGCACTGGGGAGAAGGGGGAGGGGGTTAGAAAGATGACAGCGAGAGAGGGTACAAGATTCCAGACAAGCACAACAAATAAAACACGCACACACACACACAAAGAACGTTCCACTTAGAGACGTTCACGAAGGCCGGTGGATGTCAAGAAGCGTAGTAGCGCTTGCATGGCCTCCTTCTGCGACGTGAGGTCTAGCCGATGACGTAGAATGCCTTCTTCCGACAGTGGTCGGTCGTCCAGCTTGTTGAGTGCATGCTGAAGGAATTAATTGCCTCTCTGCACTGTACGTGGGCAGTCACATAAAATGTGCCCAATTGACTCTTCGTGACCGCTTTCGAGAAGTCTCTTTGTCGTACAAGCGGGTAAATTGACCTGTTCAAGCAACATTATGTGACGGACACCAGCAGCACCTTTTTATCGATCTATCGATCTCTCTCTCTCTCTCTCTCTCTCTCTCTCTCTCTCTCTCTCTTTCTTTCTTTCTTTCTTTGGTTGGTTGGTTGTTTTTGAGCAGCGCGTTGATAAGCTCGCTATGGCCAACTGTTGCTCACCAGATACACTGAAGAGAAAATGAAAAGATGCAGGTCTAAACGCGCCTTCGTCGCATTAGGAATCTGAATGACACGCTAAGCGTGTGTGAATTACCGAGGTTGATATGGCAGTGACGGATGACACTGCTGCCTACCATCATAGTCCGACAAGCGTCATAAGTCGTCTATGCCATCGCCACACAAACACCCTGAGGTTGTTTGCGTGAGGTGAGGAAGACGACAATTAGATAGATAGATAGATAGATAGATAGATAGATAGATAGATAGATAGATAGATAGATAGATAGATAGATAGATAGATAGATAGATAGATAGATAGAAAACGAAATAAAGTTACCTTTTGTAAACGGAAAAAAAATACAAGTGCAGAAGTAACGCCAGTACCTGGAGGACCTTGGACAGCTGTGAATGAGCTCGCTTTCTTTTAGCGACTACGACTCGGCCGTGGTGAAAGCGAGAGGAATCCATTTCTCATCCTTCTTGCCGCGCAGGCAGAACGCGATATGCGCAATATGACGTGCTCCGCGAGTGCAGTGCCCCTGAGGTCCCGCCAGCGCGGCTTCGGATTTCCTTGTATCAGATCCGCACAGCAGGAAGTGTCTCCCGCGATGCTGCGCTCCTCCACGAGACAAAACATGCTCCAGAAAAGTGCAGGTACAGACGCTTTAGCTGCGCGGAGTGAGCATGGGCACACTCGCGTGTTATATGCCGCAGACGAGAGCTGTGTGCGGGAGTGTTGAAACCGCCGGAAGGCCATTGCAAGGTCACAGTTTCTCGGTGGACTTTCTCAGGCACTCTCCTACCTCTAATAGCATTGATGGAGATAATTACCCACACCTATACTTGTTAGGCTGCAGACACGTTAAGCTGCTCGAGGACAAATTTTTTCGCTACAATCCACCCATCTGTATCGGTAGTTATGCAGGATCTCAAATAAACAATTTCAATATTCAGTTTACTCGGCGATATATAGCCACTCTCGCATATTTTAGAGAACGTGGTCGTGGTGGTGGTGCTTATAGTCGCCCATTTTATTAGCAAAGTTTTATTTGGTTCTTCTCTAAAATATGCGAGAGTGGCTATATATCGCCATATCACACAAACCCGTCATATAATACAAATCCATAGGTCAGCGCACTCACTCATGAGTGCACTCACTCACACTCACTCGCACTCATTTCATAGACGTGAGTGCGAGTGCGAGTGAGTGCCAGTGAGTGTGAGTGGAAGTGAGTGTGAGTGCGAGTGAGTGCGGGTCCTGGAACAATTATGGTGAGTGAGTGTGAGTGAGTGTTCTCCCACACTGCCGACCTATGCACAAATCTCAGTTAGTAAAGCCTCAGCGAGTTATACACGAACATAATTTTTATGCGAGCGAGCACATATTTCTGCCTCTCCTAACCATACCTCAAATATAAAAGGAATACAACAATTTTATCCCTTTTAATAAAGACTGCGGCAAACATGCCTTTATCGAAGCCTGTGCGCTGAACAGCCTGCTTTTATTACACCTTGTGAGCGCCGGTCATCCCGCTGGGCCAGTGTGTCTTTATAAACAGGCCCTACATATTTCTGTGTCATTTAGGAGCTAGCATCGAATGCGTACATGATGCACTGAGTTCAATGTTCTCTGTCGGCCCAGGACGTGAGTCAGCCCTTACAGCGGCGCCAGAAACATTACTCATAGTATACACCTACCGCATTTAGGGATCTTTCGGAGTGCGATCAGGGTTTTTTTATACTTTTTTTTTGTGAACGTGTTTCAAGTTTTGGCATTGATTTAAACGAAAAAAAAACAGTAATTAAAAAAAGAAAACTTCCGAGTCATGGACTCCCAGTTCATTTAATTAGTCTTAGCAGCTTGCACTATTTCAGGACGCCGGAATGTGTTGTTTGAACTTATCTCACACGATTGCCTGCGAAAATTTCGCGACTCGCTAGTATTTAAGGCTGATGTCAGAACTTAAAATTCCCAGGTGCAACTGAGTGAAGTGAAACATGCACGTAGGTGTTGATGTACTAAATCATTCGTCCCTTTGCAAGGAAACAAATCCGCGCCAGAACGAAGAGGAAGAGAAAGAAAAAAAAACAGTCCGATTGGAAAACTAAAATCATTTTGTGCCCCGCCACGGTGGTCTAGTGGCTATGGTACTCGGCTGCTGATCCGAGGGTCGCGGGATCGAATCCCGGCTGCGGTGGCTGTACTTCGATGGAGGCGAAATGTAGAGGCCCGTGTGCTGTGCGATGTCGGTGCACGTTAGAGAGCCCCAGGTCCATGGTCGAAATTTCAGGAGACCTCCACTACGGCGTCTCTCATAATCAGAGCTAGTTTTGGGACGTTAAACCCTACAAAACAACAAAATCATTTTGTCTTGCGACGAGGGTATCTCACATAGCGTGTCATTGTCTTCCGGACGTGAGCACACTGGGAAGACAGGCAAAATGTTTAAACACCAGAATAAAAGAGCACAACAACGATATAGGTGAAGCTAACTAGGTCCAGTTTATATAGTTTACATGTACTGCCGCAAACGTGGCGATAAAGCCTATGCGCATCGGAGAGCAAGGTCATGCGTACCTGAGTTTAAAAAAAAAAATGAGATAGGCGTAGCTCTGCTATCACAAACGCCCATGACCAGCAGATTTATGGGGGCTTAGCAAAGCACTGCAAAGTTAAGCGAAGGAGAAGCGATATGTTAGCAAAGCCACACCTAACTTCTGCACTATATATGAGCCACACAGGCGCAAATAAACCATTACAGCATCACTTTCCATGCAAATCAAGTACTTATTTCATCTTTACCAAGATAATCATCACCTTCCCTCATTCCGCTATCACCTCTATCTATTTCTATGTCTCTTCCTCCTCTCCTAGGTACACCCTCTCTCTCCCTTTCCTTTTCTCTCTCTCTCTCCTTCTCAGTTTCACTTTCTCTTGCCCATAGCAAATTATGTTTCAATCGTCGGTAAATGCAATCATATGGCTCCCATAAATGCACGTTCTTCCAGCGTGAGTGTACAGCGTTACGATGCTCGCCTTCAGACCGTGAGTACAAGAATCAATCCAACCTCACCAAGCAATTTTATTCTGTTTTACTTATCTATCTCCATATCTCTCTCTTTCTTTCTCCGTCTGCACCTCCTCTCCTCTTTTCACACTTCGCCGGGCAGAGTCTTCAGTTAACTCCACGCACGGCAAGAGCTCAAGATTAAAAAGCTCCGCTTTTTAAAATGAAGGGGGGGGGGGACACGGCATTGTTTCTCGAGACAAAGATCGGTGCGTCAGGCAGGAAATAGAGGCGGTATAAAGACTGTGCAGGAGAGGAATGTGTCAGCATGGCACAACGTGCACTGACCAAGCATGAGCTAAGGTTATTAGAATGACGGTGACTAGGAACACAGCGAGAGATTGTTACTACCCTTATTGTTTTGTTTTCCCCCCCTCTCTTCTGCTTTGATTTCTTTGCATTTTTCGCTGGCGCTTCGTATGCGTATCATATGCCGTCGTCAGTAGAATAAACAGTTGGAAGTCACCGCTCTTTTTTACTCTTGTCTTTGTGATTCTTTAATTTTTTCCGCGCTATTACATAAGTTGCAATAAACCAACTGTAGCCAAGCAGGCAACCAATCTGATAACATCTGGCTTTTCTCGTATACTCTCCGGTTCGCACAAACCTATACACTCGTCTGCCAGACAGAAATTCTGGGGTTTAGAGTGTCTCAGCGTTGCACAGTGTAGGTTATGACGGATGCCGTAGGAAAGCAATTGAATAAATTTCGACCACGTCGGGTTCCTTAACGCATGCGCCTTATAAGTACAGCCGTGTATGCATTGCGCTTCCAGTGTAATGAGACTACCGTGGCCGAGGATCAAACACGCAACCCTAATTCTGACGAGCCACGCTGTGGCCACGGAGCTATTACGGCGGTAGCATAGGGTGTCTCTAGGGCGACTTCACACATAACAAAGGGAACTTTAAACCACATATGCTCTGAACCATGATGCTCACTCCGTGGTCGCGCAAAACTTGCTTGCGTAATAATACAGATGTTGACTGCACTAGCTAGTCGATCTCGACACGCATTGAGTTTCTGCGAATTCTAGCGCAGACAATGCAGGAGCAGTTTACGTGCACGATCTTATGAAATATGCCGAGCCTCGCCACGGTGGTCTAGTTAGTGGCTATGGCACTCAGCTGCTGATCCGAGGGTCGCGGGATGGAATCCCGGCCGCGGCAGCTGCATTTCGATGGAGGCGGAATGTTGAGGCCCGCGTGCTGTGCGATGTCAGTGCACGTTAAAGAACCCCAGGTGGTAGAAAATTTCCGGAACCCTCCACATACGGTGTCTCTCGTAATCAAAGCTGGTTTTGGGACATAAAACCCTGGAAATCAATGAAATGTGCCGAAGCTTCATCTAATGAATGACGATGCAGGTGATCATAATAAGACCCGTACATACGTCGTCAGTACTCCTTGCCGTAAAACCACCGGACTTTGCACTTACTTTTATAACCGCCATGCTACTGCGCAAGTCGTTAATGGAATGATTAAGGCGATTGATTTGAAGTGAGCGGAAACAGCCGCGAATTCGTGCATACAGAAAAGGGGGGGGGGGGGGGATGCACCATTGTTCTGGCACGATCATCGTGTCCTTGAACGCGTACGTGTGGCGCCTGAGATGAAAAAAAAAAAAAAAGACAGCGGAAACGAAAGAGCAAAGAGACGGCGCAGCATCGACAATGCGGGGTGTGTGACAGAAAACAAAGCAGCACGCGGGCACCTGGCAAACCCCTTCCCCCATCCCTGCCCCAAGCACCCCACTGGGTGAGGGTGAAAGGAAAGTCAGAGCGCTTGAAAACATGAGGATATGAGGATACATTGAAGAACGAAAAAAAAAATAATGAAAACCGGGAAAGAATGGCGCGCGAACACCGTGCGCAGTGGCTTTCCATTGTTCCACGAGGAAAAAATAAATGAATAAAACCGCCAAGTGATTTCGCGCTGTCCTTCGCGCTACTGGTGACGAAGCGAGTGGACACAAATTTGGTCCCGTCCGCTGGCGCGCCCTCAGCGAAGACGACGACGTCGTTGAGCGCGCGACGACGCTCAGCACGCGCGCGGGGACCGCTATAAGCAGCGGAGGGCGCCTCTTCCTTCCCCTTTTTCGTGCGACGTGTAGTACTATTAGACGCTGCCCGTTCAGTGTGTAGGCGCGCTCTCTTTCCATTATGGACGGTTGCGAACGTAATTGCAGCCTTGCCCTCGTCACGGCACTGCTGCTGTCCTCCTCGCATCCGCAGATGGCTCGTGCGTGCGTCTTGCCAAGCTTCAAACGGCGACTTGCGTCAGTCCACTGCCGACGGGACGTTTACGCTGAAGCGGCGTTTGTGCAAGCATCTTCTTCTTCTTCTTCTTCTTCTTCTTCTTCTTCTTCTTCTTCTTCTTCTTCTTCTTCTTCCTTTTTATCCGTCTACAGGCAATGAATCAATCGACAAATTCCGTTGTTTGGACGCTGTTACATGAGACAATCTCAACTGTTCAAACACCTTAAAGCGGTCTAGTATAGATTAATAGGGGGTATTCATTGACGTCACTGAGGCAGCCATTTTGCTGTCCAGCTAGCACAGTGAAAGGCTGCGCTTTTTCTCAAACCGGTTATCTCCATAAGCACAGTGGAAGCTGCGAAGCTGCTACAAAATGGCGCACGCGGACGTCACGTGAATACCCCCTATAGGTTAACCACGTCTCCTTACCACGTAACGCGGTTTTCGTCGACATTCTCACAGATAATTCCTTCTCACTGTTAATAAAATCGCTGGGGTTTCCATCCGTCAAAATCACGATATCATTATATGAGGCATGCCTGGAGGGCTTCAGAAATTGCTCCACCTGGGGCTATTTAACGTGTACAGGCAACGCACGGTATACACGGGCCCTCTGTATACCATTTTCGCTCCCATCGAAAATGCGACCACCGCGGCCGGGATCGAACCCACGTTTTCATTTTTTTTTTTCCGGGTTAGCAGCCGAGCACAATAACCACTCGACCACCGCCGGCGGACCCGCTTTACGGATGCCAAAAAAATTGCGTCATCGCCCCACAGGGCTTCACCTGGACTACCGAGGCATGCCCACTTTGCATCGAACGGATAGTATAGTTTCAAGCCCATTCACTTTCTTCACTAGACGCTCCGCCACGGTGGTCTAGTGGCTATGGCACTCGGCTGCTGATCCGAAGGTCGCGGGATCGAATCCCGGCTGCTGCGGTTGCATTTGGATGGCAGTGAAATGTTGAGGCCCGTGCGCATGTCAGCGCAAGTTAAAGAACCCCAGGTGGTCAAAATTTCCGGAGCCCTCCACTACGGCGTCTCTCATAATCAAAGCTGGTTTTGGGACGTTAAACCCCACATAACAATACACGCATAGCGTATCGATGGACAGATCGTAGAACAGGGAATGTCGCGGGAGCCAACATTTCGACAAGTGGACTTGTGTTTGTCAGGACGGCCGGACGAAGACAAGTCCACTTGTCGAAACGTTGGCTCCTGCGACATCCCCTGTTCTACATTGTCTTTTAGCAATCTGTTTGTTCATCGATTCAGCATCCATCTTCCCCTGAGCGTCTCTCCTAGTACGCATAGCGTACGTAACTCAAGGAGTGGCTGACCTTTTTTTTTTTTTTCATTAATTGTCGCATTTCCCAGCCGCACGCAGAGCTGTACCTTCTCTACAAGGCGGTATAGGTTCTTCTATACGGGGCAATGGAACGGGGCGGCATATATAGCATCTTCCATTGCGCGACACTGCCAGGTGGTACGGTGGTTCGGAAAATCGAGGGCCATAGAAAGGGACCAACGAAAAGAGCGGTGGGGCAGCGTTCCTCTTGCAGCGCACCGATGCAGCCGGCGTAGTCCTCCTCTGCCGAAGTCACTCACGTGGAAGTGCTACGCAACGAGGCAGGAAAAAAAAAGGGAGGGGGGGGGGGGGGGGCACCGGCCCCACCGAAATGCGGCTGCTGCTTCGGAACACCTGTCCGCGTTTGGGCTAGCAAGAAGGAAGCTTCGGAACAAGGCAACGTTTATTTGTCGCCCTGCTCTGTCGGCTCGACGCCCTGCAGTCTTTCTTCTGTCATAGGGTTTCAGTGTACTTATAGAATAGCTCAACAGAAGGCACACTGAGAATCGCAGCGTTATAGCGCAGGTTGGCCTGTTTTGATATATTGGCAGCAACATTGTCAAATGCGGCACGAGGGATCTTTATAGCAAAGGCGGCGAGGAGCTAAGCGTACAGCGCAACGCTTGTACGGTGTACTGGAAGGGCACTCCACCGCCTGTAACTACACAGCACTGCGCATAGAAGACGTACGAACAAGTGCGCGAGATCGACGTATTACTACGGCGGTTTCTCGATATATGCATGAGGAGTACAATATAGAACCGAACGCTCACTCATCTAACATCCCTCGTTGCGTGAATACTTCGCGTTTCAGCGTGCCCAAAACGTGAGGAGACTTACACTTTGTGGTTTGGGAAAAGAAGAAACAGACCTTCACAAGCGCAGTCAGCTCTGCGTTACTGTCATTATTTATTAACATATTGTTCGATTTCACCATTTCTTGGTGCCAGAATCACTGCTGCTGGATTTAAAATCCTGCTTTATTTATCCCCCTACATTTTGGAAACACCATGAAGTCAGTGTAATCATCACTAATTTACCATACAAGCATCGTAATTATCTTACAGCGTTTCTTACGGTTAACCGCCTTGATTTTCACGTGTAATTTTCATTATATATATATATATATATATATATATATATATATATATATATATATATATATATATATATATATATATATATATATATATATATATATATAATCCTTCACTGCCGTACTCTACGGAAGCCATACTGATCGGAGAAAACATGCAGCTCTCAACAAGGGGACTTATCTTCGTCAGAGGATCTGCCTATAATGTTGCTTTGTGGGTTTTAACGTCCCAACACCAGCTATGATTATGAGACGCCGTAGTGAAGGGCTCCGGAAATTTCGACCACCTGGGGTTCTTTAGCGTGCGCTGACATCGCACAGCACACGGGCCTCAACATTTCGCCTCCATCGAAATGCAGCCGCCGCGGCCGGGATTCGATCCCGCGACCCTCGGATCAGCAGCCGAGCACATAGCCACTAGACCACCGTGGCGGGGCTGCTCTATAATGCATCCTTGTTCAATCGCTGTTGATACTCTTCAAGCATGCGTCTTCCTGGGTATATCGCTCTCTTGTTTTAGCTACAAAGGCCGCTGCGTCACTCTCTCACTCGCTTCAACCGTACACGGAAGCATATAAAAGAATTTCAGTTTAACGAATACAGCAAAGGTTATGCGTATAACAAAGCGACACGCGGCTAGCTGTGTCGTTATCTTACGTGGCCCGTTATCTTACGTGGCCAGTCGTCGCTTACGACGACTGCACTGCAGCCAAGTTTGTTCGATGGAGGCGAAATGTTGAGGCCCGTGTGCTGTGCGATGTCAGTGCACGTTAAAGAACCCCAGGTGGTCGAAATTTCCGGAGACCTCCACTACGGCGTCTCTCATAATCAGAGATGGTTTTGGGACGTAAAACCCCAGAAATCAAATCAATCAGCAACCAAGTTTGAAATTGGCGGGGCTATCGTGAGGTCGGCTCGGCTCGGTGGAGTGGAGCTCCTGGTTACTATGGCAACGCGAGGTGACTCGCAGCTCGGCGGAATTTTGCGCGGCCGGAATTCGGCGCTACGGATGGCTAAAACAGCTTCGTCGTTAAAAGCAACAATAAAAACGTGTCACTGATGGTTACTATGCTCCGTAATTCGGAATACGAGCCGCTGCATGGATAGGTGTTTTGATATAGCGACATATTAGGCGAAAATTTTGAAAGAGGCATTCATGTATATCTCCAGGGCGGCTATGGCTTTGTGCTTCGGCGGATCTAAAGAAAGAGTCTTTACTGCTTGAGCGGCGCTAACCTCTGGATTCTAGCATCCACATCTCTGAGCCTTTGTACGGGCAGCTCGTTCATCAGCAGCGACAAAGTACGTCCACCTGTTGCATCGCTCGCTTTCCGGAAGGAAATGGCTGTTACTATGCTGTATTACGATTAAGAGAGCGTTACGGAAAGCATGGCTGGCACGGACGACGTCTGATGTGGCACATTGCATCAAGTGGGCGCGGTCCGCAGCAGTCGTCGTAGACATACATACATACATACATACATACATACATACATACATACATACATACATACATACATACATACATACATACATACATACATACATACATACATACATACATACATACATACATACATACATATGCGGACCCCCCTTTCTCGTCTGCGATTTCGAAATGCGCACTAAAAAGAGCCAGTGACGCATTGGTTAGAGCATCGTGCTTCGGTGCAGCCAGAGTTCAAATCGCGCCTTTAGAACACGTGTCTCGATTTTTTTCCCGATGTATACATATGCGCTGGCGTCACCAGCGCGCGCATGTTCGTGAGACTCACGTCACTCGGTTAAATACCGCGTCAGTCGTTCGGTCCGTTCCAAATGGCTGGAAAGTAGCTGAATACAAATTCTATACGTATTTGTTAAGAGAAACGCCTTTACAAGGCGAAAACCACAATTCTCGTATACCGTTTCCACGCGTTAACTTATAATCAAATCGACTCGGACCTTTTGTAATTCAAGCAACTTCCACAATGGCTAGGAAAACCAAACGATGAAGAGAAAGTTGCTTTAGTTGAGGCAACTCAACTAAAGCAACTTTTCGAGCAAAGGTATATACACACAGTTTTGAAGAAGCAACCGCTCACCGTAATCATCGCGGCCGTTCGCAGCCTATGTCTGTGAAGCGCAGCTGGTCTCGCGATCGTTCCGCTCTCCTGAGCCGAGAAACACGCACGTATCAATGCCGATACACGGTAGCAGCAATCGTGCAGCAACAATAAAGGACCAGGTGAGTTTTTTTCGTCACTGCCGTCGAGTATACGAACCAATGTGCGTACAGTATAAACGGTGTTTCGTGTACGTTTTCCTCATTACAGGATGTACCTTCCGTAACGCTTCCGTTAAGGAGCACTTAAATACAATTAAGCGGCTTTTTGGAAGGAGGTTCTTCAGGGTAATGCCCACCGAACATCTGCCGCATTCACAAAGGCGTCGCTGGATGCAGGGCTGTCGAACCCTTCGGGGGCATCTAACGTTCAGAGCTATATATTGACCCGAACTTCATGCAGCGCGCCCCGCTGCTTCTGCGGAGTCGATGCGAGTTGTGCCGCTATCAGCGATGCCAGGTGCGGCCGGTTTTTGACTTATGCTTGCTCAGCTGCAAGATGTGCCTCAAAAGCGAGCACGCCGAAGGCAGGAAATGCTTGCCTCATTGATCATCGTCTATACTTGAAAGCCTCTGATGCCCACATGTATAACTTATGCACGCGGCACACTTCCGAAAGAAATATGTATGCTGTAATTAAGTTAATTATGCTGCGATGGTGTGAAAAGGCATCAGTTATGACAACAAGTGTAATGACCGCAGCGACAAGTTAATTAACCGCTGACCGCGCGTAATTATCCTTCACTAAACGGTGGCTAAAGTTCCGCGCTTTACCTCAGCCGATATGTGGGGAATATCTACACCCGATGCACATCGCAAGTCGCCCCGAAAACATGATTACTCAATCGCTTGCCGGGTCAAGCGTGCTGGTAGTTTTTCTTTCTTTTTTTTTTTTTTAGAGCTAAGCTACAGTATGGAACTGCAATACCCTTCGTCAGCGCAAGCAATGGGAGAATAAAAAAAAAGAACACTAAATGGGCTGGCTGTTCTTGTCCAAAAAGATTGCCCAAGAAACGGCCACAGCAAGGCACTTTTCCGCTTCTCCGCTATCTTCCCCTACCCCCCCCCCCCCCTTTGTTTTTTTGTTTTTCCTTTCATTTCGTCCCGCCATCAGTTTTAATTGCGCAAACAACAAACGCACAGCACACGGAGCCAAAAATGCAACACGTATATACTTAAGGGCAACAACAATAAATTGAGGCGTAACGAGGCTGACGGTTCACCTCCATTCTCTTTTCACAATCACGTCCGCAGACCATTAAGAATTCATTTAGACTTCCCCGACGACGACTGTACGCGCACTATAGGCCTTGAAGAAAGCGGGGAAAAAAAAAAGAAGCCGCAGAAACTGAAAACAGCGCACGCTAAGGAGAATACGATAGCCACGGTGGCGATGGCTAAGCCCGTTCATTTCCTTACGTTTTCTATACTGTTAGTCTCCACGATGAAGGAACCATTACAGCGGGCAAAGCGCATATAAGTAGCCTAGTCATTTTGGCTAGGTGAAGACGCGTGCGAGAGCAACGCCGCAATCTGCATTTACTGACAACAATCAAGTGACTGCGATTGAAGACTATAACCTCAAACACGTTGTCTGTGACCCGTCGACCCGTCCTCTCTCCAGCTTACCTCCTTCCCAGGCCGGTTTTTCATTCCAGAACAGTTTAAAAAAAAAAGGTTTATTTGATGCAATTAACGCTTTCACCGGACTCCGGTCGAAACGTTGCATCAAATAAACCTTCTGTTTTTACTGTTCTAAGAAGGATTATTTACCATGTTTTACCGATGGACACTCCTCACCGTCATGTCCATATATATATATATATATATATATATATATATATATATATATATATATATATATATATATATATATATATATATATATATATATATATATGGGTCTAGTAAATTTTGAGAGTGGCTACACTGTAACATGACCGGTGGAGTTTCCAAGTGATTATTGTGCTATAGCTTTTATAGGCAAGTGTGCTATAGGCATTTCGTTAAGAATTTACAAAGTTGTGGTGAGACATTAGCGAGCTTCAGCGATATCAGTGAACAGTGTCCCATTTGGTCGTCATAGATAGCAAAGTGGAGCAGGGGAGTAGCCATCAAGTGTTTCACATGAGCCACGTAGACAACAGGCACGTGATTCCAACTGCTTGCAACCGCGACGCTCTTTGTCGAGCCGAACTTTTGGGCATGGCATCGATCGTCGGTTTCGTGAGGGTCGGGAGGCATGTCACGGAAGACCTCAGGTCTGGCCGTCCGATAACCGTTCTAACTGATTAAAACGTTGAAAAGGAGCTGAAAAACCTGGCTGAAAACCGCTGTCAGTTCCTCAGGGTCATAGCGGAGAGCCTAAACACCCCGGATACTGTCAGGCAAATCCTAGAGCCCGCGTTCTAGAGCTTTACGCAGTGCCATGTTGCCCGTTAAACTATATACCATGGCAAATTGGAAGTGACCGGAAAACGAAAAAAAAAAAAAAAAAAGGACAAGGACGCAACAAAGGAAGTAAGTCCCGAATGCCTTTTTTTTTTATGTGTGAAAAATCGTAAGGGACACAGTAAATGGCTAAAACTTTACTACTTCCAAGATCATGTGAAACCTCGTCACTCGCAGCGTGAATTTCAACGTTCCTCTTGAAAACAAAGTAGCGCTTGTTTGAATGTAATGAAATGCCACTCAGCAAAGTCTCGCTTTCATAACGTTGTCGAGTGTCAGCAGATCCCGACTGTTTGTGAGAATTCACCATTTATACAGTAACAACACGCGTAATCTCCGAAGGAATGCCACTACGCAGCAAAGGTTTTGTGAGGACCGAATTCAACCCGCACATCTCCCGTATTTCCGCAGCTCTTGTCAGAACGCGCACACAGTGTTACACCTGTAGAGAATGGAAGCACGCGGCCTCCCAGCGCATCGCTTCCACGCAGAAACTGCGCGCACCACTGAGCTGACGCGCGAATGTCGTGTATGTATAAGAATGACACAACAGTGCTTTGCATGCGTTATTCTACGGCTTGCCCGAGCACAAAGGAAACCGCACATCCTTTAGCAACCTGCCATGCGTTTCGGGAAGAGTATACATGTATGCTTTCAGTGGGGCGGATACATCGGTATGCATTCGTGTGTTTGTCGGTGTTGCTCGACGTCAAGAGTTCTCGCGGTGTCTTACTTGCTTTCACACAGTTCGCTGCGCGCCTTGCGAGCTGCGTGCACACCGTGATCATCCGTCAGAGCAAAGGTAGCGTTCGAGATAATTCAGTATGACTGTTTGGATGCAAGAACTAGATATGCGGCTTGTGTGCACTGGTGTCAACGATGTTTACGGACTCCACATACTTATGAGACACGCGAGAGAGCTTTTTGTCTCTCCGTCGCGACAGAAGTTAAGCATCTTCGTTGGCTTGTCTTATGACGAATGACAAATGCACTGTCGCCACATACACGCCAATCACCTCCACCACTCCTTGCATTATGTGTATATGTGTGTGTGTGTATGTTTCCCGTCTCCTGTGCATTGCTGTACGGAGCCGCGTCTGCCACGCATTGAGTTCAATATTTCTCTGTTAATACATGCTTAATCCTAACCACAGTCTACGCAGTTCGAGGTAAACTTTAGTCGATCGCCGAAGTTAGGACCACCGAACTGACCTGCGCCATTCACCTGCCTTCTGGAGAGAAAAATTTCGAAAAGTGACTTCTTTGTGCTTGAAAATCACGCCAAAGAATTTGGAGACAGAAAATAGAAGGAAATGTATAGAGAAGTTCATCGGGTGCGCTTCCGGTTTACTACCTTACAAAAGGTTAAGAACGAGACGCTCTACAAAGTCGGAGGTCGGAGATCTATAGTGTGATGAGACAGAAAAATATGCAAGATGATAAGATTGCATGCAGGTGGTTGACGCAATTTGGGTTATTGTGTATAGTAAGTACGTATATAGATAACATCAGCTTATTACAGCAGGTGGCAGGAAGTAAAGGGTTGAATAGTGAGAAACAAGGAAGAACTGCGTGCGTCCACAGCCGGAGCTAAACATTTGCAGGTCCACTGAGACGGAGAGGGAGGTGCCTCATTACTTCTACAGTGCGACTACTGCTGTAGTTCATGGCCTTTACGTTGTCAGGGTTGCCGGGACGTAACGCTTACTTCGTTATACAGCCGGTCATTTCTTTGTATAGAAGCGTTCGCTGTATAGAGGCGTTCGATTGCACAGCCATTGCCGCAGCCTGTCGCTCATCGCCTCGAACTTTGCCCCTGGCCCATTTCGATCACATTCAATTCGCAAAACACCGAAAGCGACGCACGATGCCCAGAAGCGCTCCAGGAATTCCTGGCCTGCCGAGGCACAGGCAGCGAGGGAGAAAAAAAAAAGAAAAAAAAAAAGCGAGGCGTCGGGTGCGCGCCTGGACGGGCGGGCGGATGGGCGCTTCCTAATCGGAACGAACGTGCCCGACGGCCTTCTCTCGCGCCGTGGGAAAGAGGATGGCGGTCGCTGATGAATGAACTACGCCGGCGAGGAAGACCAGGCGCGTGCGTGGGCAGTGCCCGCCGCGTTGCACGTGCGCGGGCGGCATCGCGCGCGCCTGCTGCACGAAGAGACGTTGCCGAGCGAGCAGGCGTATATCCATTATCGCGGCCATTAAAATATGGCCCTTCTTGACTCGCGTATTATACACTCCGTGTGCTCTGAATGTGAGCGAGAGGGGGGATTTTTGTATGAGCGACGGATACCGCGTTCGCAAGCATGCAGCGGCGCGGCGCGCGGGACATCTCAATTCCGTCGGGGTAAACCTCGTAAAAGTCGGCCCGGTTTTGGTTACAAGAAGCATTCAATGTTTGGTGGGACGTTCGTGCGCAAAGAATTAACGAAAATTTCCAGCGTTTACAGGAAAATGTCACGTGACATTCACCGAATCCTTAAAAATCGGCACTGAAAAATGTGTACTGTCGCGCGCGCGCACGTGCGTGCGTGCGTGCGTGCGTGCGCGCGCGCGCGTTCAATGGAGAACTTCGCAGCACAAGCTCTAATGGGTCCCCTCGACAGGCGATCGAAAAGCTGCCACTCCTGGTCATTAAATTTATTACAGATGTTCAGCAAGATGCAACGCTTGACTTCTTTTGTCTGCTATTTATTCGGAATTCTCGAAACACTTATAAAAGATCTGTCAAACAAAGAAGCAAACAAACAAGCAAACAAAAAGCAAGAAGGGCTTTCTGGTTAAGACGTGCGCTTTGTATAATAAACAGCGACGTCAGCATGGAGTGCACGTTTCGAGAACCTGCCTTCGTGAGAAGTATACATATGTCCTTGAATGAACGGCAAGGACTTAAATTGTTTACATACTATCGAAAAGTTCGTCACTGCCATGTGAAGGCAACAGGCGGTATCCAGTTCGGCCATAAGCCGCCATTCGAAGACTACGTAAAGCGATGCTTTCATTAAGAGGTTATTTAAGGATAATGAAGAGCGTAATGACAGGACTGTAGTAAGCACGTACTATCGACACAGCGCTTTGCCTATCGTCCTCAGAACGTCCCGTTGTTTCCCTCTTTGTGCCGCTTCGTGACGCACCGACCAGTACAGTGCATAATTAAAAGAAGAGGCGTGCAGGACACGGACACAAGAAGAGCAGTGAACACCACTGCTCTTCTTGTGTCCGTGTCCTGCACGCCTCTTCTTTTGATTATGGAATATTACCAACTCGCTCAACTTTCTGTCCTTTTGAAGTACAGTGCAGTTTCCTCTTGAAGTGAAGCCGAGAAAGATATTGCGCAACATGTTTTACAACGCAGCTATTACACAGACGCGTGGACTCGCTTCACTCAAACCATCCACGGGATCGGCCCAGTACATCCCGCGGCAAACTGATCAAATAGATCAAACTGATGAGTTACGTGAGTTAAATTGATTAGAGTTGCGTACAAACAGTGTAAGCAGTCAAACCATGAAGCTAATTGAACGCAGATGATAAAAGCGGGCGGCTCTGTTGCAACCAGGCCACTTGGTGTGCAAAGTGTGCGCAATCTATGCAAATTGAACTACAGGAAGAGAAGATCCTACGAAACGAGCTGAAATGACATTCGAGTCCGAGTTCGTCGGTCGGTGTGCGAGAACGTTTTGCGGTCTTTCTTTCTTTCTTTCTTTCTTTCTTTCTTTCTTTCTTTCTTTCTTTCTTTCTTTCTTTCTTTCTTTCTTTCTTTCAAAGCGACATCCGAATTGTACATATTAAGCAGCGCAAAAAGTAACGGAGAGGCCAACGCAACGCTCTGGTCTAAATTCGGTAGGATGCTTCTCTGTTTACTTATTTTTTTGCACTGGTTACGTATCTCCGATTTATGGTTCGTTTGCTTCACATTCAAACGTACATTGGTCTCTAGCAGTACTCCAAACCAGTTCTCTCTTTCTATTGCAGAACAGACTCGAGCATCATGCATATGCATAACGAGGTGGCGCGTAGGGGCGAGTGGGAGCAGTTCACTTACGAGCCGTGCGATCAGTGCACTACGCTGACGACACTGCATAGTTCTCCCCGTTGTTCGCTTATTGCGCTGGTTGCCATGACGACGAGTATATGAGAGAGATTCTTTTGGAAAGGTGAGCAAATTTGGAATGCACGGTAACTGCCCCTCGACTGAGCACAACGCAGCCTAGACGTGCACAGGGAAAGGAGCATGTAAAGAGGAGGGAAATAAGTGAGTGCGAAGGAGAGATTACGTTCTCTAGACAACAAATTACCCACACCAACGAGTGTCAGGTCAAGGGTATATTTTTTCTCCCCCTTTGGTATAGGAAGGCCGGCGTGTGCCAGGTGGCATCGGGGATCGAACCCTGCACCTCCCACACTGGAGGTGGACGCTCCAACCAATAGGCCACCGGTCCGGTGTGACGATGTATAGAACGACTCCATGTTTGTGGGAGAGAGGGGAAAAGCAAATAGATTAACCAATTCGTAGGTTCAATTCACGAAACTTCTGTTTCGTAAGTGTTTCTTGCGATCAGTCAGATGGCTTCGCCAATGATATGTCCGGCTTCATCATTGGCTGAAATATTCTCTTACGGATATTTTTGTCGTATAAGATATGTTTTAGGGGCGAAGCTCCTCTTAGTCTAACCTTGTCACGCGTCAGGCGTCAGTCGTCAGGCGTCAGGCGTAACCCGCGTGCCTCCCGGCGCGTGCCTCTGCTGTCTTGTGTGTGTGAGAGAGAGAGAGAGACAGAGAGAGAGAGCGATAGGCGCGCGTTGGCTATGGAAACGCTCTTTCTTAGAGGAACGCTGTACCAGCTCGCAAAGAAGGAGAACGCGCCTTCACCCGCGAGAGACATGGATGGATGCTATGAGCGTCCCCTTTGTAACGGGGCGGTGACATGTGCGCCACCAGGCTCGTAGAACTTTTTTTTCCCTCTCTTTAAATTTTCCTCATGCCTTTTAAATTTACTTCAATCAAATCGATCATACTATAGCAAAAACGGAAATTCATAGCCCAGTTCTCTGCCCCTTATGGCAGAAACAACGTTGGCGCAGGCAGCGTCTCCTAGCGAGTTTCTTGATTGAGAAATACCGACTGCTCGCGTTGGAGAAGCGTTCACCGGCAACCCATATATATGTATATATATAGGCACTGGATCTTGACTTGCAATGAAATGCCGGTGGGAGATTTCACTTGTGCATAGTTGAACCATGACGATTCGTAGCGTGCGCGTTAACTAAATTAATCCAGAACTCGGCACGATCTACGATGAACCTCCCGAGCTTCGTCCACTCACCATCATTCACTCCGTGGATATGCTGTAAATTTTTTTGTGAATACGGGGCCCGGAATATCCGGTATGTTACGCTCCACTACGGAGGGCGATGGGGTGATTGAAAGTTAAAGGACACCTCTCATGTACACTCTATGATTAGCCCTGATTCTTTACAAGGCAGGTGCTCATGAAGGTGCCTCAACATGCCTGGCAACTGCGTGGATATATTGGTGACGTGTGGAGCGGCGACGCTGACCAATGCATGTCGTTACCTCCAGCGCAAGTGTCCTAGCGAGATCGTACATGGGGAAAGTCTGAGGTGTCTGCGAGCTGAGCGATGGTTCCTTGCGATAATGCGAAATACTACGTTAACGCGCACACTATCATAAAAACTTTGCATGTATACAACTCTACTCAGACACAATGTATTTAACTCCTATAGAGTCAAACTCCCATGCGAGATAACTACCTGTTTTTTTTTTTTTTTTTGGTTATCAGATTGAAAGTGGCGATGGACGATGAAGTTTAATGGGATGGCAAAGTTGTTTGCGAAATAGAGAACAGAATAATGCAGATAAACAGATAAATAACATACGAAATAAAAAAACTAAATGTGAAGGCCAGCGCAAGATGATCTGAAAAAGAAAAAAATGGAGTGGGGGTGATTGCGTTCACCGTATTGTTGATTGCGCCGTCCATTAATCAGCCTGCGCTACACTCCAAGAGCAATCCGATACAGTTTGAGGCGACGCTGATTGAAAATCCGCATGGAAGCTTGAAATTAAAAGAAATAGCTTGCAGGGAATCTTTTTCGATTAGCACATCGGGTATATACAAAGTGTAGATAGAGATAAAGAGTACATATACGTGTACTGGACCGAGGTAGCTGTCGTTTCGCAGGGAACGCCTTCCGTAGTCTGTGATTGGTACTTTCTCCGACCGAGCAAAAAAAAAAAAAAAGAAGAAAATATTTGTGAGGTCACGATCAGCGTCTCTGTGTCTGCCGTGCTGCCACATAATATGGACAAACTCGCGTGCCCCGGTGCAATTGTGACCACCCCCGTGCATTTGGATGGAAAGGAGCGTGATCGATAGTTCACTCACGCGGCGCTTGCACGGTGCGCACCGCTACTACGACGAACTGTCACCCCCTTCACCCCGCTCTCTCTCTACAAGATAGATACACAAGCAGTGAACACAATGCGTGATGAGAAGACGCAGAGTCGGCGTACATGTTATCTATCTATCTATCTATCTATCTATCTATCTATCTATCTATCTATCTATCTATCTATCTATCTATCTATCTATCTATCTATATTTCTCTCTCTCTCTCTCTCTGTGTGTGTGTGTGTGTGTGTGTGTGTGTGTGTGTGTGTGTGTGTGTGTGTGTGTGTGTGTGTGTGTGTGTGTGTGTGTGTGTGTGTGTGTGTGGCGCCAAGACGCACTCCGCAACTCGAAATTCCATCCAACCAAGAGGAGACGAATTGGATATTCGATGGAATTGAAGCCCCCTGGCTGCCGGCGCCGAGAACCTGGGTTTGGCGCCACGCGCGCTGACCTCAAATTTCGTTACGCCGCACGACTCGCAGGCAGTCTATATAGTGCAACACTTCGCGCCGAAAGTTCTGCCGTTGGTTCTTATGCGCTGCGGGCAAAGTGAAATCAAATGCAGGCTCGACGGCAGTGGCACTGCATCGTTTCACGGCCCCTGATGTCATATGCAAAAAAAGTCACAGTTTCGCTGCAAGGGCGAAGCAATGAATGCGACAGCAAGAAACTGTAATGCTATACGAAGTGAGACTCGCAGCTTCAGCAGCAATATTAATTGTAGCAAACATGCACTTGCTAAGTGAGCGCCCCCGTGGGCAGCGCGTGCTGGTACGAAGGGCTTTATACGTTGTGTGTCACAAAGCTACACATACAAATCTAGGGGAGGCCGCTCAATGAACAAACAGAAGATGAGCGCGAGCTATCAAGTGAAGCACGCACGAAACGAACGCACAGATATACACCGAACGAGCGCGAATAAGCTGTCACATTGGATACTCTCAGTTTGAACAGCGCTCCTGTTGCAAAGGCGGCTGCCCGTTGCGCTCCTCGCGCCATCTCGCTGGTAATGTAGAAACGGTATAAGCGCCTGCCGTCTCTGAGTCCTTCCAGCGGTAAAGGGTGTGTATATAAGGCTCGCCGTTAGCTCCCTGAAGCGTCTGCTCTTTGTGGCGCAGTGGTTAGCGCCACGCGCTGCGGAGTGAAATGTTCCTGGTTCGATTCCGCGCGTCGGAAGGATTTATCCAAATTATCTTTCTTTGGGACATATATATATATATATATATATATATATATCCTTATACATATACGGTTCATGACGGCGGCGACGGGGACGGCAAAAACCAGCCGAGACTGTCCATATAATTGCTAGCGCAATAAAAAGGAAACACATACGCGGTCCCTGCGCTACCGGTACGATGCAAACAGATAGAGTGGCGTGACTGCAGAATGCCTCCTCAGGTGAACCACGACACTTCCCATCTCCGCGATGCAGAGAGCTCCTCTTTTATCTTCAGTCTGTTTTTTTTTTTCGACTTACACGCCATAAGGGTCAGCTCGGCCTCAAGCATGGGCAGGCCATGCGAATTGAGTAAGTATATTATTTTTGCCTTAAAACGGTCTAAATTCTGAGAGCAAGTTGGCTCTAAAAGGATGCGGATTGTTGTTCCCTGCATTTTCCTATAAGTTTGTTTTCATAGCTCAATCGCTCGTTTGCCCATGTCTTTTTTTTAACGATATGTCGGATTTATATGACCCTACAATATATCGCCTCACAGTCATATAAAAGTGCCAGTTGGACAAGAATCGTATCAATAGAAGTGTGCAACACGTGTTCTTTTATTTTTTTCATGCGTATTTCCAATTGGTCACCATGCTCCCATTGTTCCAATGTGAACAAAAAAAAAGAGAGAGACAACAAACACACCCAGCGTGTGCGAGAGGGACCTTGCATCAAAATTAGGAAGTGTATACTGCGGGAAAAAAAAATCAGTACGAAATCTTGAAGCAGCTTGACCGCATAGCACGCGGTCTACTGAATTCAGAGCTGCACGAGGAATCGTGCGACAATCGCGTGTAGCTGGAAAAAAATAGACGCACGACACGAAGGTACTACAATCTCTCGCTTGACGCGTTAATCCCCTTGGAGGCGCACTTTTATCGGCACAGGCGTCCCAGCTGTCCCCTCTGGCGACAGATGCGGTCGGCCTGTTCGCCTGGATAGCAGGCTCAACAAACAACGTGCCCCATCAAAATGCCTGCGCCTCTACAAGGGCGTGAGAAGGGCGGGCGAGCCTTCGAGTTTGCTTTTGCCGCACCACGCGAGTGCGTACGGTATAGTGCGTGCCAGCGCGCTGCATGGTAAGTTTATCGGGAAACAGCGGTTGCCGCGGTTCTGCACGCTGAAGATGAATAAATAAATCACTAAATACGCTCAGTGTGGTTGAAAATCGACTTATCTAAAGCCTTGTTCTAAGCGCTGTCGCGTCCAACCGAGGGGTAGATGAAGCCCTCTGGCCTTAATCAAATCACATGAAATCAGTTTTGTTAGCCTTCATTCAAAAAAGCAGGGAGAACCGTAGGAAAGCTCTCCGATCTATAAGTCAGCTTGACGGAACGGCCGTGCCTATATTGATTACGCCTGAAGGACGTATGTGAGGTATTCGCAGTGCATAGCCGCCTCAGGAATGTCCAGCCAGCGGTCTGAAAATGCAAGCTTCTTTAAGTAAGTTCCGGCTGCACTATATACCTGCGTATAAGAAAACCGTCATCATCGCCTCGAAAGCGATGTGCGTGATAGTGTGAACCACATTTGTATGCTCACTCCTATACGCTAAAATCGTCTCCAAGTCAACGTGGCGTGAATTTTACCTGAATTTTTCTTTTCCCTTTGTATACAGTGATTTCTGGGGTTTTACGTCCCAAAACCACGATTTCATTATGAGAGATGCCGTAGTGGAGACCTCCGGAAATGGTGCACTGACCACGCATAGTACACAGACCCTTTCGCTTCCATCGAAATGCAGCCGCCGCGGTCGTGATTCGAACCCTCGACCCTCGAATCAGTAGCCGAGTGCCATAGCCAATAGAACCATCCGTGGCGGGGTGTTCTATACAGACTGTCATCGCGGCTGCACCGTATGTTTCTTGTGACATGCAATGCTCCTGCTTCTATGTTATCCACAATTCCATATACGTAGACTACTCTGTGCGTATTGTGTGTTAGTTCGGGCCGCTTCAAGTTTGACGTCTAAGTTTGAATACGCGATAAGGAGTTATTCCACGCACATAAGTACGCATAATTAAAATAAAAACGCTAGAGACACTCAGGCTATCTTCTTGGGAGCTGCAAGAGTATGTGACGCAGATGCGAAACGATCGGTTAGAGAGAGAAAGAGAGAGAGAGAGAGAGAAAGCTGAGTGAGAGAAAGGTAGGAAGGTTAGCCAGAATTGAAGCATCCGTCTGGCTACCCTACCAGCTGGATGCCACATCGGTTAATGGGACAGAAGGTCCCAAGGGAACATGATGACTCCGAAAGATGCCGCGGTGCAAGGCTACATATTAACTTGGAGCGCGTTCCTATGAATCTCCTAAGCATACACCAAAAGCTAGCTACACAGGTGCTGCTTTCATCTTGGCACCTCGGGATATCGTAGGTGCCGTAGCCGGAAATTGAACCCACAAATTCATCGTTCTCGCCATCAGGCCGCACCGTGTAGGCCGCTAAGACATCACGGCGAGTCGCATCTTGTCGGCAAGAAAACGCGTAAAGTGGACTGCAGTGTCCCCAGAGTTCACGCAGACTGCCACGCTGGTTCAGCACACAACTTCACAAACTAAGCTACCTTTCTATCCGAGATAGGCGGATCGGCCTTTTTGTCCTGATTTGCGTAGAGCGCTATCTTGACTGACTCAGAGAACAGTATCACCCACGTGGATGCACTCCCGCGTGAGAATTTCGTGTGCCGCGTGGCCTCAGTAGGCACGATAGCGCATCGCACGCCTACACCGAATTGGGCGCAATGTCACCAACTGCAATTCCTTCTTATTTTAGTAAACTCAAACTAAAATGGTGGGTACTTTTCCCCGTGTGCAACGAGAACACATAGCTTGCTTAACCTGCTCTTGCCACACCGTCCAATCTATACAAAGGAGAACCGTATGCCAATATCGAATATTCATGAATGCCAGTCACCCCTCGAGACAGGAGAGGTTCTAGGCACGCGATCAAACACCGTCTGCGCTTCTTGAGCAGCGGAAGAGCTTTTGCAGTGAGGACACTGATGGTCTAGTTGAAATATGCGTTTTGCGGTGCAATTTGTACGCGTCCCGTGTCCCTCGAGAACTGTGAATATTTCGTCGTATTCGTATCTGTAGTATCGTGCAAAGCGAGCCGTCGGGCAAACCATTGCATTGCTGATCGAAGAACCTCTATTTCTCTCTCGCTCTCTTTAGAAGTTGCATCCCCCCCTCCTGAACGATCGTTCAGTATAAGATACATCGAACGAGTCTGCAGTGCTATCTTCCCTTTATCGATATATGGAAGAGCACTGCTACAATACATGACCTCGTGCATGGGAAAGGATATTTGGCGATGCGTAGGTTGATGAAGTATTCAAGTTAACTGAGGTACTCTACGCGCAAACGTACAAGTACTTTCCTGACTACCCAGCCAGCACACTCGCGGTCAGACAAGCGAGCAGGCTGTAGGGAGCAGCCCAGAAAGTATAAATAATATGCGCGCATGTCAGGGCCACTTTTTTTTTTTTTGGCCAAACGGAACAGATAGGGTGCGCAGTATCCCAGCAGTCGCAGTGGGAATCTATTGTCCTTACACGCTCGGTTCCACTGATAACTAGTGCGCTCGTTCGTACGAAGTCACAAAGGAAAAGGAAAATGTCGGAACAAACGCGGCAAACGACGTGCAGTGGCGTGGCACTCACGCGTACGGGTCACCTTCTTACACCGGACGTTATCTACAGCGGTCTTATCACCACTGTCCTTCCCTCGCCCTCGACGAGGGGACTGCGCAGCGTCTCGGACTTCCGTTCGCCGCGAAAGAGCGTGATAGCACCCCTTCAACAAAAGTCCTCGGACAACTACGTGGTCGTTTCTGCCACCACAACTACCGCATCGCGATAGCGCCACGCGACGTAATAGGGAGTTTCAACAGCGCCGGCTTACCGTACGGCAATGACGGTAATACTGTACCGTCATTTTAGTCAGAAAGAGCTGCACTAGTTGCTCAGTGAGTACGGAAACGTCGTCAGATGATAAAACTTGCTGTTAAAGCCCTCAGAAGCTCAATTTTCGACGTGCCAACCACGAAGTACGGCATTACCGTACTTACCGTACGGTAAGCAGCCGCTGCTTAAACTCCCTATTATCCGAGAAGTCAATCGCAAAAAGCGCCGCGCTGATCGATCTCGTCAGTGAACGATGCGTTTTGCATTTTTGTCATGTCGCCTGAACGAGACACGGCGGTTGAGGCAAAGCTCTTCCTCCGCTTTCTAATTACGATGGTACGATCTCGATTCGCATCACTGTTAATTGGGACGGCAATAAAATGTCGCCTGGGCGCTCTGTTCTGATCAGGTTTCCATTACATATCTCGCATTTGGTTATCTCTATGTGGTTAAAGTCTCTATTTCTGAACTGCAATGTTACGCAAGCGTGTAATGATTGCGGACCGATCAATCCCTCCTGTCTATTTTTTTTTTAGTACACTTTAAAATCATTTTGCTTATCTCGTGCACTGACCATTTCGTACAACCATCGTCTTTGAATCCCGGATTCAAAGACGATGGGTCAGTGCTTCTGAAAGGATGACGCCTTGGGGGGGGGGGGGGGTTCTGCTCGGCGAATTCCATGACAGTCCATTATGTGGTGTGCCGATTATTTATCCGACTTTTGTTGCAGCACACATGTGCCTCGCCCTGTTGAGAATATTTGCTCTTCGGTAGGCTTTTGTCTTCGGGAAGCCAGCTCTGGCTTCAATATAAGAATGCGTTGCCGCTTGCGTCGTCACATGTACAGTTTCTCTTCTGATTTAAATTTCGCTGAATTTGTATGTATCTGTATCTACGGTCCGTGTTCTTTTCACTGAGTTGAGAACCGCTACACCTGTGTGAACAAAGCACGAAATATCCCAAGGTTAGCCGTAAAGTGCTAACGAAACACAGGAACGGTCATTATTATTATTTTTTTTTGACGGCCAACGCTGTTTTAGGGGCCGCTACGACGTGTACGTCAAGTCCTTAATGACTCGCCCACAAACAGAACTTATTCATAAACAACAGCACGGTTTTAGATCAACTGTAATCCAACTAGCCGAAACAGCTAATGACAAAGCTATCATAATTAATGTAACTGACGACGATGGTCAATTAGGTGCAATATTTACCCACTTTTACAAAGCGTTCGACGCAGTTCTGCACCAGGACGTGATCACAAAATTGTCGTCCCTCTTTCCTCCGTTCCTTTCTTTTCCGCAAATCCCTGACCATCGAGGAGGCTATGCTCTCATTAATACCCGCATAACCAATGTAGGTATGAGGCTCGCTCGCTCGCTCGCTCGCTTGCTCACTCACTCACTCACTCACTCACTCACTCACTCACTCACTCACTCACTCACTCACTCACTCACTCACTCACTCACTCACTCTCACTCACTCACTCACTCACTCACTCACATCTCGCATCTGCAGGGCTAGAGTTCGTTTCCCACACCATCCAAATTTTTCTTTCAGCTCAATTATTTTTAATTCTATACCCGATGTCCCACGAGAAAGTTAACGTCAGTAGGAGCGCACGCCGGCCGCCAACCCTCCTCTTCTTCTGTTGCCATGGCGACCGCTCTTCCTCGCACTCCTTCGCGTTTCCTGTCGCCGGAGAAACATCTTTGCTGTCAAATATTCGCCACCCATTTATGTTCATACAACGTTTTCGCAGTTTGTCCAGCGGCGAAAACGTTGTGGAATGCTGCTGCACAGTGCACTGCCAAATGCTGAACGCGCAATTCGCCAGCGCTTTGTGCATGTCTTCTAACTGCCCTCTTGGTGAATTTTTCCTGCTCTTATTTCTTCTCTCTTATCTATTATTACCCCCCCCCCCCCCCGGCCTTGGTTTAGGGTGTAGGGGTCTCTCTCTCACCCGCCTGGTCTTCTGCAGCCGTTTCCACATGATTGTTGACCACAGTGTTGGCTGTGTAGCTGCCATTATGTCGAGTTAGCTATTTTACATAGTGAATGGTGGATTGTAAAGAAAGAAAGAAAGAAAGAAAGAAAGAAAGAAAGAAAGAAAGAAAGAAAGAAAGAAAGAAAGAAAGAAAGAAAGAAAGAAGACCTCCATGTAAGTGCTCGAGACCCTTCTTTCTGACACATCCATCCCGACTACATGCCAGTTCAGGAAGCATCGCGGCACCTATGAAGCGAGATTTTCTTTTCTGTATTAAAAGCTCCCGCAGTGCTACATCCGCAGTGCTACTTTGTGCTACATCCCTGGGCGCTAATGATACAAAAAAAATTATAAACCTTCAATGATGAACCTCTGTTGATAAAAAAAAAAAGAGGACTCATTCTCTCATTCGATCATTATATACCAATAAAAACGCTGGTCAGGTAGGGCAGAACTATTTAGCATTGTCACACGCATGCACTCGCACGACACCACTCATGGAAAACGATGTCATTCTTCATACTCAGTCTGTACTTTGCGAACCAGCGTTCACTTGCGAATGGCAACCACGCATCGCATGATTCATGCGTACAGCGGTCACGGTTCGTGAGCAAAAACGAGAGACTGCGCATTCGTTCAGGATACGAAGAAGTTCCGAGCTCCAGCCTAAATAGTTTCGTCCGGTCTTCCTCAATTCGTACCGAGTATGGGCAAAAACTGACGAATTTAAGCTATAATAACTCACGAACTGCTCATGAGAACACAAAACACCTTCGCACCAATGATAAATATATACAGCGTCACAGATTATTTCTGAATTCGGTTGTTACGTTGAAAAGAACAAAACGATGTTAATTCATAAACTTCGTTTTGGGCATTTCATCGGAGCCTGTACAAATTTTTCACTGCTTTACACACAACTTCACCTCATGGGATTTGGCACATCTATTAAAGGCAGAGCAAATTTCATTCTTTCACGTTGAAAAGTTTTGCCGAAAACGCAGTACAACGGTACAGTATACAACAACAGCGCACTTTTCCGCCCCCCCCCCCTTCCACTGTTTCCACTGCCGTCATATAACGCTTCAATGTAGGCATCGAAACCGTGGTTGGAAAGCGCAGAAAGTAAACTTTCTCACACAGTACAGTTCGCTTCTGCCCAACAAGCGCAGAAAGCAAGGTGCGCTCATCAACAATGACTAAAATGCGGAGCGCGCGCCGGAATTTTTTTTTTTTTTCTGCCGTTGTGAAAATCGGAAGATCCTTCCTTGCATTGACAGAAACGAGCGTGCTTGTTTCCCTAAAACATGAATATTATCTTTAACTTGGCTCTGAAAGTCGTAGAAAAAAAAAAATAAGACCGGTGAAACTTAAGTGTCAATCTCCACGCATAACGAAAAACTAACAAATACGCACGCAGGTTCAATTATCCCGCTTAAAAGCAAAAATTTATTACTTATACTGTTGTATTTCACACACGCCTGGTAGCGTTCTTTCATGATGAAGAGTAACTTTCATTTTTAAATTAATATTGCAAAACCCAGTGGCCAGTGTTGCCAGCGTCCCTTATCACATACAGAAGGGGTGACCATAGAAATAGAAAATTTCTGTTTTAACAGTTTCTGCTGACTTTCCAGCGAAACCACTGCACACTTGTACACTTCGAATGGTGTGCTTTCTATTGCTATATAAAAAAAAAAAAACAGGAAATCGACGAAGGACGGTAAACAGTACTTGCAGGGGGCCTCTGCGCACGTCGAACAAAATATGCGCAATGCAAGTCCGTGATTCGACCTTCCCTGTATACAGCCTGCCAGGTGCCAAATGTCAAGACGCGTACGCACTGATGCAAATTATTCCGGCCGTTCCTGGAATGCAGAGTGACCACGAGCGGGCCCCGGAAACGGACCGGATCAACCTGCATTCAGCCGGACAAGGTCGACCGGAATGCAGAAGATGCGCCCGGACAGAGGTAATAAAATGGGTTCGCCGAGGCATGCGCGCGACGCACTGTATACCCCTGAGAACCGTGCCTGCAGAACCATAGCACAGTCCAGTCGCTTCTTATACAAAACACACAAAAGCGAAAGCTCGAACTGACTTTTCTATACAACTGCCAGAAAATGCAAAGTTTCAGAAATTTACTTGTATACTGCCGAAATGAAGATATTCGCAACTTTCACCGCCTATAGATGGCGCTACTGGAGGTTCAATATGGCTGTCGTTTGGGGGATCGCGTCGCGTAGCAGCCGCCGGAGAGTGCGCACGTCGCTTTGAAGCGCATCCCCTTTCAGGCCGGCCGCCGTGTTGTCATGGCTTTAAGAGGCCACTGACTCTCGGGTGTACTATGTCTCACATTGAAAGTTCAGAAACGTGTGTTTGGTGTGTTGTTGAAGAAGTTCTGGAGGCAGGGCACATCATCCGCTGCGGTTTGAAAGAATGCAAAGCCTCGTTTGCATTTGCTACTGTGGCAGTGTGTATACTGCGCAGCTGCTGTATCGGATGTGGGTTCCATACCAGCCGCATTTTCAAAGAAGGTGAAAATGCTAGAGGTCCGTGTACTCTGCGTTCTCAGTGCACGCTGAAGACCCGTAGCTGTCAAAACTCCGGCGCCTTCGACTTCGGCGGGTCTGCTCAAATCGTGGTTTTAGCACCTAAAGCTCCTGCAATTATCATTATTTCTGCTTGTTTACCCCCTCCCTCCCCCTTACTCTCTTCCCTTTCGCTCCCGAATATTTCGCCCGAAAGGACGAGCTCAAGGCACTTGTGCCTCCACAAGTGTCGCAATAAAACGGCGCTTGGACAGCCTGACTTTTTTTTTTTTCTTTAATCCTTGTAACCGCGATACAATCAAGCGCTGCAATCAAACCCTTTTCCCTGGTGTCCCTGTTCTCTCGTTCGGGCATTGAGCGCAACTTCACGGATTTGGTGCCAGCCACGGCGGCAGCATTTTGATAGAGGAGAACTGTATAAATCGTCAGAGCAGAGGTGTTTTCAAGAATGTTAAAAAATTCGAAGCTGCCAAAATATATCCGTCCCCTCTAACCTAAGGCTGCCTGAAGCAGATATGTTTTTCAGGCTGGTAAAAGCACGCGATCTGGTGTTTCATCAGAGCCGGCAGCGGACATCGATGTGGATCATGCAGTAAAAGAGCGCTATGCAGGTGCTGCCGCTGCTGGTCGCTCATCGAGAGATGCACACTACTACAAGATAGCAATTACTGGCGCTTTTAAGAGCTTGAACCGCGATGTGGTCAAAAAATCTGCCGTAATGCCTGTACTAGTATGCAGTACAGAACATTAACTTACCAGTTGAACCCCAGAAGAAATATTCGGGCTTAAAATGTTCGCTGCACACCCCCCATCACTTTCGTCACTCGAGGTGGTGGTAACAACTTTATCATAGAAGTGAAAAATCTCTGCTCCTGTGCCTCAGGTTGCTCCACTCTGGAAGCGACCCTTTCGGTCCAGGCAACGGTAGCTATAGCTGCTTCCCTAGTTCGGGGCTCTGATGAGTTCCGCCCAAGTCGCTTTAGAGGGAGCTGGCAAGAGCAATTTGGGGGGAGGGAAACTGGCTTCCCAATCCGCAGACTCAACACCCACATACTCCTTCGTTCGTTTGTCACAAGAAAACGAGTGCAGGCTTACCTCACCTTTGACTGCACGCTGTGTGCACTGCGGCACACAGCATGTTTTGTGACTGTTGTACCTGCTCATATTGAGCAAATAATGCGGTAAAAAGAAGGCGCTACGACTCGCAGCTTCTGCCCAAACTACAAGGGCAAGAACAGCCATCTTAAAAAAAAGAAAGATACCACCACGATTGAAAAGAACGCGCACGCACACTGCACAACAAAGCTGACTGAAAGTGGGCATCCCCCAATGACGGGTTCCGACGGCTGCCGCATGGCGTCGCCACCCTCTGTGAAAGTTGCGAATAACGTTTGAACTAGGCAAAAAAAAAATTCTTCTCTAGAGGGAAAGAGACGAAATAGGGAAAGGGGGTGGCAGGGAGATTACCCAGACTAATATGTGACGGTTCATGGATGCACCGTGAACGAGGAAGGTGAGGACACACGTGACATGTATAATATTCTGGCTGACACTATGGCTGCTTCGTCACAAATATACATGCAGAGAAATTAAGGAGGTGACACTCATTAAGTCGACCTTCGGCTGAGAATTCCCGAAATATATATGTTTACTATTTTTCCTTTCTTTCTCTCACGGTGACCGCTCGTCTGTTGATTGGTCACTGACTCCCCTTAGAAGTAGCCCCACCGGTGTGTTAAGCGTGGTTCTTCTTTTTGTTCGCGGTAAGTGATTGGATCTCGTGGATGTATAGAACAAGGTCTGTATTCACAAAAAAAAAAAAAAACCGGCATATTTTGTAGGAGAATATTTCAGGCAACCTTGATCCTTGATGTAACATCAGCGATGTCCGCTGACCGATGGGAAAAAGCGCTCACCCAAGACAGGGTTTGTGAATTTGGCGCCGTTTCAGAGAAGGGGAGGTCGGCTGAGTCCCGATGAGCGAACCCTTTCACTCACAAGAACGTAGACAGTCAAGGAGAAATGAAGCGCAGACAGCTTCCGCAAGCCGTAGCTCGACGGCACATTATCGCGCAGGTATAATTATGCGGTTGCAAAACAGTGTTTCATCCTCACACTAAGCGTGAAAATTCAAACCACGCTGACTTTAGGAGGGCGGGCCAAGAAAAAAAAAACGGAAACGCAAGAACGCGTTTTAGTTAGCTCAAACCTGTTCGTTATCCACTGTCCAAGACAGTACATGTACAGGAACAGTCAATACAGTACAGTACAGGAACAGTTTGTAGCAGCTGTGACGCACTGGAGCATGGTCATTATTGTGCAATGTGTACTGATATTTTTTTACAGCGCTAGCCATAAGTTTGTGTAGGCCTGCTTGTCGAAGAGACAGGACGAGAATAAGAGAACCCCGCAAGAATAATTAAAGCCGTGCAAATGATGGTAATGGTTCCAGTTAACGGTTGTACATTATTAATAGGATCATGCTGAGTCGAAAATTGTTTAGTTATCTTAAGTAATATTTAACTAAAATTAATTAAAACGCCAATCATGTGCTGAAACGACGCAAAAGTTACCGTAGCTCCGTTGAAAATAAAGCTAGGAAGACGGCGTTTTCCGCGCAGGCAGATCCTACGTCGACACATTTAAATTCATAACCGCTTGGACTCGAACTCACGACCTCCCCAAAATACAAAGTGTTCACATTCCCTAAAAGTTAGTGAAAAACTGGTACAGCTTCGCTGTAATACGAGCTATAGGAGAGGGCGGTCTGGATCGTATACCACCCCTAGGGTCTTTGGAATCGAACTCCTAATCTCGTGGGAGTCGGACCCATCACCTCAGATAGACATAGCCGGGCGCCTATAAGGCCTTGTAGGCTTAAGGACACTTATTTTTCTTACACCGCGTGTGTTGCCATTAGGGGACTATAGGGCCAAATCACTGACACCAGCCAATTTCTTCTGTCTTGTCTTCCTAAGCTATTGCGGTAGTCGCAGTTACTTCAGACCTGTTCCAAATTCCTTATAAACCAACTTCCTTTTAAACCTCCTTCCAGTCATTGAGTTGATAGACGCCGATCGTCTTGCGCGTTCTTCCTCGCCCGTTATCACCCGTTTGCGAATTTCCTACTGTGCGTCACTTCTACTTGAACTCGGGCATCTTCATACGTTCCTCTAGGCTCTACATTCTAGCTGCCCTCAAAACTTCTGCCTGGCTAGAAAAGGCAAAGAAATAGAATAATTTCTTTAAATTCCCTCCCGGACCACTTTTTCTGGCTCCTTACTGGGCCCTCAAGTATAGTGGCACGGTGGCACCCATGAAGCAGAGAGCGCATGCAGAGTCGGGAGTTACAGTGAGTGGCGGCTGCTGTACAAGTGCCCTTAGAAACTGTCAAAGGTTCCCGCTGTGGCGACACGACGCGGATGACGGGACTGCTTAATTAATACGAACTTGACGCTTAATTTGGCCAGCGGGGAAGCGTGAGCTAGCATAGAATAAGAGCGTGGACAATGACGCTCGTAAGCAATTCCGTCACGTGTCACTTCCCGTGAATTCATGCATTACTGTTATTAAGACGGTGGCGAACAAAAAGAAAGAAAGAAAGAAAGAAAGAAAGAAAGAAAGAAAGAAAGAAAGAAAGAAAGAAAGAAAGAAAGAAAGAAGATTTCGAGCGTTGCTTAGTAGCTCGCAGCTGCTGATGGATTGACGCATTTAAGCTGAAAGGAGTTCGTAGAACGGAGGTACAGGATAAGCAGATGGCAGAAAAAGAACGTATTAAAGCCTTGACAGTGTCATACCGACTTCGCTGAATGCAGTGTTTGTTTCGTCCACGTAAAAAAAAAAAAAAAAACAAGGAAAGAAAAATAGCAATCGAAAGACACGCGACTGCTCTGGGAGTGGGCGGATTCTTTCGACGCTCACGATAACAGCAGTGCGAGAGATGCAGGCCGTCATGGAGATGGGGCATTGAAGCGTATTGACGAGACTGAATGAATTAGGGTATTTAGACCATGACACATTGCCCCTACTGCGTTTTTTTTTTTTTTAATCAAGTATGAGACGGCGAAGTTTCGGTTACGACTGAGTCTATGCTGACTCAATAATTTGGAACTCAAATGGCACGCAAGCGTCCAATGTGTATTAAAATGGCGAGAGCAGAGCCGTTCATGGCGGAGCACTGCAGGCTTTTTTCTCCATCGGAGCTCCGCGCCTTTTCTCCGGAATACACCTAATTTATGCTAAGTTCACTCGCAAGGATCAGCTGGTAACCAGGAAGCAAGCCCAAATATGTGCATTTTGCTTACAATGCGCTAGTTGGGTATACAGAGTGATTGTGCTGCGTCTTTTATCCGAAAATGAACTCCTGTTTCTCTTGTCTTTTGATCGCCTTCTTGCAAATCCGCAAAAGTCGCTTCCACGTCGTACGGACGAAATCGCTGCTGGACTCAGTACGATAGGTGGGGGGAGGAGGGAGGGGGGTGACTTCCGTTCGCTAGTGATCTTGCACCGTGGGAAGGGCAGCGACCCTCTGAAATCACACTTCTGATATGTGACTCGGTCTTGGCGTATACGTAATACGCGCAGGGCCCCTAAACAACGTATCGCTTTATTTTCCCGTTTATTCAAGCACAGCGGAACCAAACCTCATGGACGCTAAGAAAATCCCCCCCCCCCCTGTTTTTCTTTTTTTTTTTTCATACACACCCAAGGAAAGTTTGACTTCACATGTGAAGCCCGCTGACGATGTCTTATGGGTGCACAACGCCGCTTGTAGTCCTCTCTTTCTAAACCAGTGAGTTCAAGAGACAATAAAATAAAATAAAATATCGTTGAATACGACGAAAAGCAGAGAACGGCGCTGTAGAGCCTATACACGTTTCGACAAGTGGACTTGCTGCCGTGACGTTGGCCCGACGGTGACAATGTCCACTCGCTGGTACGTTGGAATTCCCTGCTTTTTTTTTTTTTTTTTCGTCGCTTTCAACGACTTTTGTCATCGCTTCGAGCCTCCGTCTTCCCTCGAGCATCTGTTCGTGTCTGCATGCAAGAGAGAATCACGAGGCCCTTGATAGCGCTACACTATACGATACAGCCCGCTCTGTTTCCATCGCGATGTGCGAGGATGTGTACATATAGGAACAATCCGAACGCACCGCTCTGACCGAGCCGCGCATTCTTCGCGTATACGCATTGTTTCCTCGTAAAGTGACCTCCATCGCCATCTCGCTACGTCAGAGTGGTGTGCTGCCACGTGCCGGCTGGCACCAGATACGAAGTGAGCCATCAGCAGCGCCCGATGATGCGTGACGGCGACCCCCCTCCATTGCAGGAAAGCGTATACCCATAGCGGCCGGTTTCTGCCCACAAAAAATCCCTGCTGGAGGTATTTCTTCATTTTTTCTTTCGTGCGCAGAAACCTGAACGCGTCACCGCGACGGCAATGCAGTGGCGCACCGATGGGGGGGGGGGGGGGGGGGGGGTCGGGGGTTGTAACCCCTCCCCCCCCCCTGAGGCCGACCTAGCCCCCCTCCCATTCCGTAACTGCTCCTATGTCCTAGAAGAATGTGGCGCTAATGTCGCTGCAAAACGCCGAAAAAATAATGAAATTAATCATCATCATTGATGTCACTATTATTTAGCATTTTATTTATATTTTTTACACACGCAACAACTGTGTAATCGCATGCCCGGCCCTTCGTGAAAAAATTGAACCCCCCCGCCCCCTGGCAGAGATCCTGGGTGCGCTACTGCGGCAATGTTCGATGGCGTGCAGATGCCCGTTAAATGGACACAAAACAAAAACGATCTTTTTTTTTTTTTCACTCGTATTGGTAAATTACCTTTCCGCAATGCAAAAAAAGCAAGATTCTTGCCTCGCGAAGACGATCGGTAAGCGAAAGAAGACCCAAGAAAGTATACCCAGCTTCCGCTAGGCCGCGCAAGGCCAGATCACAGCGAAACTGGCCCCGATAGTTTACCGAAACAGGTCACTTGATAAGTCATGCGAGCACGTCACGTGACACTGCGTTACGTGATTATGGTTAAAACATGTCACGTGACATGTTACGTGGTTTTAGCGGGAACATGTCGCGTGATCACCCAAAATCACGTAACGCAACGCCATGTGACATGTTCCCGCCAAAATCATGTAACGCAGTGTCGCGTGACCTGCTCCCACTAGAATCACTTAACGAAAGGTCACACGAGAGATGTACCCGCCAAAATCACGCAAGAAATGCCACGTGACATGTTCCCGCCAAAATCCCGTAACGCAGCTTCGCGCGACACGTTCCCGCCACGATGACGTAACGAAATGTCACGGGACATGTTCCCGCCAAAATAACGTAACGAAACGTCACGTGACATGTTCTTGCCCAAGTCATGTAGCGCAATGTCACGTGGTATTGCATGGTGTCTGACAAATAACGGATAGCTTAAACAGCTTCGCTGTTAACACTGACACGAAAGAGTTTTTACAGTTAGCTTAAGCAGCTTCGCTGCTAAAAGAAAATTCAAGTATCGACAGTTTCAGATCCTTGGCATTATTTCACAGTACGACTCCGTAGTATATCAGCGCACTCCTTCAGTAACTATATCGACGAATGTATACGCCAGTGCCCTTCTTCATCTTTTTCTTGCCTTTTAATATCTCTCTAACTCTTTTTTTTTTTTTTCAACTAGATATACGAGTCGTAGCGGTTCGTACACATCATTCTCAGCTTCAGGACTTCACCTACACCGTTGGCATTTCGCTCGCGACTCCTCTTCATGGGCGCTACCTCTCGAAAGCGGCAGTGCTTCTACGCGACGGGCCCGCCCCCTCGCTCATTGTTACACAACAAAGCTTCATTCAGGGGTGCGAAGTGTGATAATGCGCCCTCCGTATATACCCACCCCCATTGTTCGAGCAGATACGCGCTGTTGCCTTTCTTCCGACGCCCCCAAACGCGCGGGCAACCGCGGGCAACCTCCACTTGCATGCCTTTTCCACCGGCTCGATTTGATTAACGCTTGTCCCGTGTGGTTCTTCTCTGTCTGCGTCGCGCCACCAACTATAAGCACCCCGGAACAATGGAGTGGCTTAGTAGTCAACTAGTTGAAAACTCCTAGTAAACATTCCTGGTTAGTAATGGCAGAACTTACGAGGTTTACCGATTGCTGGCTAGTAAACAGATTTCGCGACGGTAGTAAAATTCGCTTGAAACTAGTAAAGGCAAGCATTTGCTAACAACCATTTACTAACTTTTTTCTTTCCAAGAGTGTAACGTTCAACGCGCGCCGTTTTCTATACACGCTGGGCCTATACAAACGTATATTTCTTGCACGCAGCGCGTAACCTCGTAACTTCATAAGCATAATCATATCGTGGTTTTGGGACATAAAACCCAATCAATCAATCAATCAATCAATCAATCAATCAATCAATCAATCAATCATGTTTTGTTCGGGCGCGTATAGCTCTCTGTATGCGTTGGGAGGGTTATAAGAGAAAGAAAAATTCGGGCGACGATAACCGTATCAGAGCTACAGAAGAAGACGCAGGAAGTGTTGTTGTTGTTTCTGTTACGTGACACCTCCTTCTTACCCCATTCTCTCTCCCCCCCCCCCCCCCCCCCCACTTTTTTTTTCCTCGGTTAATACTCAGTTGTCGGCACATCGTGTTCGATAATCGCTAATTTGGTAGTGCGCAGTGCTCGCCACTAGCTGCCCAATCACTAGCGTCCACAAGGTCGCCAGCGATTTCAAAAGCACTATATTTTCGGAAATCCCCGACGGACAAAGCGACAGCGCGGAGCAATGGGTACTGTCAATATAATATATAATGAGAGCCGTATATCCTGTATAACTTCGCTGCACCGAATTCGCGCTGACGCGGGCGGGGCGTCAGCGTATAGCGCAACGCACAAAAAGAAAATAGAAGCGTGACGCCCGCCGCCTACGCGCCGTGCATGGGAGCTCTCATTTTTTGTGTCTGTTTAATTCTACAGAAGCTGCGTCTGTGCAGAGGTTATATACGGGAGACGCGCTTCGCGCGAGCGGCGCGGCGCGTTTAATGCGCGCCCACACGCCCCCGCACGCGTGCTTGTGGCGAAACGAACGTGGCAGCCCTTCACACTCCGCCCCAGTCTCCTTTCAGCCTTCTCCCGTGAACGCTTTCTCACTGTACGCGAGAAATGTCGTGTGGCGTCACCGCGCGAGTGACATTCGTTCACTGCGAGAATACATACCTATCACGCGCGAAACCCGGTCGGCGTGCGTGCTCGCATATGGTGCTCGTCGTTCAATTGATAAAACTATATAGTATAAAGCCCTGAGCGGCTGTGCGCTCATACGTATCGTGAAGGGAATGCCGCTGCACATCTCGCTTGCGCTCTCACGTCGTACGAAACTATAAGCATGACGCATGACGCCAATAACGATTTGGTTACTATGAGGCTGCCTATACAAGGTGAAAGAGTGTTTGTCGCCTTGGGGCCATCTGGGTATAGGCGGAGTGAAACGTCGTGTTGTCCATTTGATGCCTATATATGGCGACGGAAGTATACGTTGCAGTACGGAATCAAACCCTAATAATAATAGGTTCTTCGCTCATTCTAACAAGCCTCTTCCCTGTCGAAGCGCGCCGATCGCAATAATCTATAGACTGTACCTGCGGCACGTTCAACTTTATACATGATACCACTGCCAGATGCATTGCTGTTCACCGCAGCTCAGGTCACTATAGACGATCGTGCACCAACCAGGCCTTTATGATTGATTTATGTGGTTTTACGTCCCAAAACCACGCCATGATTATGAGAGGTTGCAGGGCTCCGGAAACTTCAACCACCTGGGGTTGCTTTAACGTGCACTGACATCGCACAGCACATGGGCCTCAACATTCCGCCTCCATCGATATGCAGCCGTCGCGGACGGGATCCGATCCCGCGACCTTCGAATCAGCGGCCGAGTGCCATAACCACTATAGACCATCCGTGGTAGGGCAAGCCTTTATGTATATCGACAGTTGCTGCCGCGAACTTGAGCCTGCTTTAATAACCACTGCAATCGGACGGATACCGCCATTCGATAACCGACATTCAAGAGATGGGTATCTAGCGCTAAGTATACGCTGTCCATGACCATGATCCTTGCTCAAGGAAACGCATCCACCTACCTTCTAAACAGAACAGTGCTTTAAACGCTGCCAATTTGATGATCCGGGAAAAGCAAGCGCCCCAGCTGATGAAGAATCCTGTCATTTGAAGGCCTATACGCCATCATCTCTGAGTCTACCCCCTGCACCCCCATTTACTGCTAGCCCTTTTCCAAAAAAGAAAAAGAAAAAAGCATGAACAGACACTCCAACTGAGCCATAAAAAGGAAGCCACGAAATGAAGAGGGAGACGCACATGATATGCTATGGATTAAGGGGTTGAAAGAATAATAAAAAAAAGCACTGTACATTTATTGTTCTAGACCATCTGTCTGATGTATGTACGTACTCGCGGTCACTTTTGTAGACAATTGATAATTTTGCATGCCAGGAGATTCAAATGTCCCAACCCATACATATCCGAGTCTTGTTTCCCTGCACAACGCTCGTTTCGGCGCATGGAGCTTCGTCGGTCGCCTCCTTGCCGCCGGAGCATTCGGCAGTGTATACTATACACACACAGCAGCGAAGCAACAGCCCCCGTCCGGCCAGCGCGGTCGCGTGGACGATGGACCAGAACCGGGCTTGGCTCCCGCCGCATTTTTATAAACGCGCCGTATCGCGCGTAGACGCGTGCATGCGAAACACGTTCCGCTCGCGCGTTCGGCCGCAGACATATGCGGCGAGGCAGTGGGAGCGAACCGTTTCCTGTGCTTCCTGTTTCAGCGCCGCCGCAACATTCGGCAAGGTTGGCCCGAAGGATGCGCGACCGGCTTGTCCCTGCGTCCACGGAGGCCTTGCCGTTTAATGACGCCCATACACACTTTTGCAAAATGGCGCGGCGACACGATTGCCGAAGTGCCTGACAAAAGTGGCCGAGTCATCAGATGTGCAAATTTTTCGCGCCTTTTCGCGGCGAATACAGAGCTCAGGGAATTAAAACGCGTCAAATTTTTCGAGAACGACAAGACGAGGGCAAGGACAGAACACGACACGGCCGTTCTGTCCTCGTCTTGTCCCGCTGTTGTTCTTACAAGATGAATTTCCACCAATTGTTGTTTTGTGGGGTCTTACGTCGCAAAACCAGTTCTGATTATGAGAGACGCCGTAGTGGAGGGCTCCGGAAATTTCGACCACCTGGGGTTCTTTAACGTGCACTGACATCGCACAGCACACGGGCCTCGACATTTCGCCTCCATCGAAATGCAGCCGCCGCGACCGGGATTCGATCCCGCGACCCTCGGATCAGCAGCCGAGTACCTTAGCCACTAGACGACCGTGGCGGGGCAATTTCCACCAACTAGCCCAAGTATCTCTTCTAAGAAAAAAGTCAAAGGGGTCGTGAAAAGAATATGGAGCTGCTCAGCTGTACATTTTCGTTGGTTCTAAAAGCGTTCGGCATGCCAATTCTGGCCTATTTCGGTGAACTATTCAGTATGTATTTAATAACGCCCGTTTGAAATCCTAGCGTTCTTAATTGCTCTCTCGAAGCGACCATGCGACACCCGGCATGGATACTATTCAGTAACGTTTCAATGGCTTCAACTTGAAAGACTTAAAAACGTAAGCACATTTTAGACTTTCGTTTGCTCTAAAACAATAGATCTACATGAGAGCTAGAAAGTGCGAAAATAGTTGAACACCACGTGGTGCCGCAGTTCGGATGCAAGGCTGGAGCTCCGTTTGTTTTTGCCATGGCCCACGAGGGCGCGCCAGTCTTGGTGGCCATGATGGCGACTAAGATGACGTCGGCTGAAGAGTTGAAGGGAACGCGCGCTGGGGATAAACCGAAACCATGTTTCGTTATCGTTCAAATCGACCCGCACGATAAAACAAAACAGTGTATAATACATTGCTGGGCCAGCATTCCGAACACACATATCCCACAAAACTTCCCAGAAAACGTTTCACGACCCCTTTAAGGGGTCCCTGCAACGTACACTGCCTAAACATAGTCAGAAAACGGTACCGATCAGTCGTGGAGGCTTCTAGGGACATGTGAACCAAATATTATTGCACTGCACTCACCAGTGAATTCGCACTTTAGTTTCAAAACACAGCTGGAAAGCGCCTGCTCTTTAAATAGATGACGTCACGCGTCACACCGACAAAGTCGATTGACGTAGAAATAACATTGCATAATTTCGTGGTCGCTAAAAGTTCATCTGTTACGCTTTATTTGTTCGTTTTGAATTCGACACATAAAGCAAATGTCTCTCATGATGATAAACGAAAAAAGTCAAGCTACTTACTCGGTGTCTCCAGTGACGTCATTTGTTGAAAGAAAAGCGCGCGCTTTCCAGCTCTCTTAAAAAGCAAATTGCAAATGTCCTGGTGCGTGCGGTGTAATAATATTTGGCCCACATGTACACAGGAGCATCCATAACTGATCGGCACCGGTCTCTAACTTTGTCCAAAAGGTGTTGCAGGCACCCTTTTAGGGCTGTGCAATGCACTCAATTTCGTCTTCATCGCCTTCAATTCGTGGGTCATAGTAGCGCACGCTATTAGGGTTAGTTAGTTCATACTGTGCGAAAAGGCGAAGACGAGACGCAAGCAGAAGAAACAAGAGGGACAAAATATAGCGTCAACTTGAAACTATCAAGTTGACGCTTCAACTTGCAAGAGGGGAACAAGAGGAACAGGATTTCCCCCTTGTTTGAAGTTGAAGCGTCAACTTGCAACTAGTTGCATGGCGGAAAAAACAGCGCGAACACAAGGACGATGAAAAAAGGAACACACACCACACCACGGAGCGCTCCGTGGTGTGGTGTGTGTTCCTTTTTTCATCGTCCTTGTGTTCGCGCTGTTTTTTCCATGATGCTTGACCAACTAGCCTGCAAATCCATCCTATATAGTTGCAAGTTTACGCCTCAACTTGCAAAAGGGAGACAAGAGGGAAACTTTTTTGAAGTTGAAGCGTTAACTTGGGATATATGGTTGCAAGTTGACGCTTCAAATTGCAAAAGGAAAACAAGATGGACAGGATTTCCCTCTTGTTTGAAGTTGAAGCGTCAGCTTGCACCCAAGTTGCAAGTGGACGCTTCAACTTGCTAGAGGGAAACAAGAGGGCAATCTTGGGCAGTAACTAGTTACTAGTAACGCGTTACCGGTAACTAGTTACTTTTAATATAAAGGAACTTGTAACTGTAACACTGTTACTTTTTACACGGTAACTGTAACTGTAAATACCGTTACAGTTACTTCCTTTTAAAAAAATATCCAGCTGCAACTCTTCTTAAAAGCAGGACTCGGCAGTATCGCGATACAAGACTATCGCGATGTTTCTCTTAAATATTTATGACTATGTGTACCTCTGTATCTAGATAAATTTGCAAAATATATTCGTATATCCCTAGTGGAATGCTTTTCCAATGCATCATTTGTATCGCGATGCTGTGCAGGACACAGACATCTCTTGGCTTTTTTTTTTCTTTGTATATGTGCTGACATGTTTCCAAGACTTTTTTTCTACGAAGGCAAGCAAAGCACCGCCGGTTGGCGACAAAAAAGGGTGGGGAAGGGCTCCTCTCCCCGCCCCCATGCAGAGAAAGGTGCGCGACAGTCGGCCTAAGTGACGAAAGTCACTGTTGTTCAGGGGCCGGTGCAGCATCCTTAATTTTTTTGCGTGGCCAGCCATTTCTTGATGACCACCCGCGCGGAAACCACCTAGAAAAAGACGGTTTTCAATTCCTCGCACACGTTCAGTTCTCAAAGCGACGGTACTTCCAAAAAGCACTTGCCAAAGTGCCGGTAGCAATGGCTCGAAGGGGCCTATATCCTCTTTGTCGCGTACGAAGATGAGCTCTCATTTCATTTACGAGCGTCCAGCAGTGCTTCGTGGCACCAGGCTGTCCCAGCGTATCAAAAGCCAAGCATTTCTTAGCGAACTTCGGCGACTTTGAGCATATCTATCTATCTAGCCGCCTATACGACTTTGTGTTCTCCTGGCCGTTTCGTTAATTGGATGTGTGCGAAAATTGGTATGCAACAACATGACTGCATGACGAACATGACTGACAGATCATAACATGAAAATCATGACGTGCATGTCATGAGCGGCATCGCTTACGTGCCACGGTCATGGTGCTCTCCTGGCCTTTTCGTTAATTGCATGTAGCTAAAATTTGTATAGCACAACATGACTGCATGACGAACGTAAATGACACGTCATAACACAAAAATCGTGACACACATGTCATTAGCGGCATCATTAACATGTCAAGGTCTTGGTGCTCTTGCGGCCGTTTCGTTAACTTGATATATATACCAACACTGGTATGACGAGGCAACAATGTATGACGACCATGGGTGAGACGTTCTAAGAACGTGAAAATCGTGACATGCATGATATGAGTGGCACGATCACATGGCACGCGTTTCGTTAATGGGATATACACCAAAGTTGCTATGGAACGTGCACGACTGCATGACGAACGTAAATATCAAGCCATAAAATTAGAATCATGACATGCGTGTCATGAGCGGCATGGTTTACATGCCACAGTCTTGGTGCTCTTGCGGCCGTTTCGTTAATTTCATATGTACCAAAATCGGTATAGCGACACAACAATGCACTTCCACTTTACGTTCCTGGCGCATGCTTCGCATTTCCTTCATTCCCACTGCACGTGGCATCTGCCATTTCTTTTGTAAATAAATTCCACGAACAATAAAAAAGTTGCAGAAAATGAGGCGTACGGACGATTGCTGGTGTTGGGCTTTTGAGTGAGCGGATTCCATTCCTTCTATCTGGCGCTTTCCTACGATCAACTTCAACTAACCGCACGCCTTCATACGTTTCCGTTGAAAGAACTATATAATTTTATTCGCGGTGTATTAATCTTGTACAGTAACGGAAAAGTAACGACGTTACTTTTTAGCAGTAACTGTAACTGTAACAAGTTACTTCTGGAGGCTGAATAACTGTAACTGTAACACAGTTACTTTTCTGGCTTAGGTAACTGTAACTGTAACACTGTTACTTTTTACTGGTAACGTGCCCATGACTGCAAGAGGGACAGGATAGAGCGTTAACTTGCAATTAGCAACCATAGTTGCAAGTTAACGCTCTATCATGCCCCTCTTGTTTCTTCTGCTTGCGTTGCGTCTTTACTTTTTCGCCCAGTTCGTGTCTCATCGGCGTAAGATTGGATGGCGTAGTGTACTCGCATCATCATCATCATCATCATCATCAGCCTGTTTAGGTCCACTGCAGGACGAAGGCCTCTCCCAACGATTTCCAATCCATTTCCAATCCAATCTTCAACTTGCAAAAGGGAGACAAGAGGGACCCCACGCAAAAACGTCTTACCATAAAAAGGTTCGTAAGAGAATATTTCAGTCAATCGTGACGATGGACATATGGCAAAACCGTTCGGCCAGTGGCAAAAAGAAGAAAAAAAAAAGAACACTAACGAAAGGGAGATATAAACGGCCCCAGATTCGTAGCGGCACAGAGGGATGTCTCGAGCGATTAAGCATATGCAATCCTTGTACCTAGAAGGCCTGGTGCCTCTTTTCAATCAGTGAGCACGGTAAAATTGGCACAATGGCACGCACTTGCATTTGGTGAACACTGTAGACGTTTTACAGGCAGTGGCAGCGAGCGCTAGACATTTATTCGTCGACACTATGGCTGCAAGAGTACCTGTTAACCTTAATTAAGGTCCTTGAAGCCAATGTGCGCCTTAACTAAGTGAGCGCCTGTAACAGATCATGCGCTTGGAAAGTTGGCAAGATGTATCGATCCAACCAAGCGACATTATTTCGACCGAACTTGTGGATTTAGAGCGGAGTGATGTCGATCACCTCGACAGAGTGTCACGCAAGCCGGGAAAGGTATATGTTTTATTGTAAGCCTGAAGGGACACTAAAGGCAAATATTAGGTTGAGCAAGATTGAAAGGTTGGGTTTGTGCGATAACCCAGTTCGTCATTGCTGGCGAGAGCAGAGCAGTTGTAAGCGAGCAAACGAGAACATTGGATGGATGGATGGATGGATGGATGGATGGATGGATGGATGGATGGATGGATGGATGGATGGATGGATGGATGGATGGATGGATGGATGCTATGAGCGTCCCCTTTGTAACGGGGCGGTGACATGTGCGCCACCAGGCTCGTAAGAAAATTTAAGAACTTTTCTTTTTTCTCTCTCTCTCTTTACATTGTCCTCGTGCCTTTTAAATCTTCAATCAAATCGATCATACTATAGCAAAAACGGAAATTCATAGCCCAGTTCCCTGCCCCTTATGGCAAAAAGTCCATATTTTTCCCTACAATTATTTTTGTCCGTTCTCTCTAGTTTTCTTCCAGCATTCTAACCGTCTCTTACTTATTTCAATCGCGGCTATGTTCAGCTTCCCGTTGTTCTCCCTAAAACCCAAGGCTTCATGTAGG
>JABSTT010001801.1:65000-74989 GCA_013339685.2 Hyalomma asiaticum
AAGCGAGAAAATGCACGAAAGCAAACTACAGGACGCCACCTTGAGGACGCACAAACTCGCTGTGACATCGCAGATTTTGAATGCGCCGGGCCCACATAATTATCCGTTGGAAAAATTTAGTCGCATTTTGTTCGTATGTAGCAGGAGAATTAACGTAGCAAGTTTCATGAAATTGCGTGGAGCCAGTAAGGGAAAAACACTGAAAAAAAAAAAGGGGGGGGGGGGGGGGGGAGATCTTGAAATCCGTGGCGTCACGCTTGCGTTGGCGCGCAGATGTTTCGCCGCGAAATTCGAAAATGGAACTTTGACTTTCATCATTTCTCCTTTAATTATGAAGCCACGATGATCAAATCGATGACAATAGAATTCTCAAGGAAAATTCTGTCAGCTTATACCCTTCCCCTTTGGTGCCCCTTTAAGAGCGCGTCGTTCAGCCCAGGATACGGAGGTTGAAAGCCATGCACATTGACCGTGTCGCCTAAAGCTGCCGTGGAGAATCCGTTATTGTACGGTCGACCACTAAATGGACTCGTCTTTCGATACGAAGGTCAGAGCGTCTGTTTTGTTTTAGGCGACAAGAACGAGCCGCCTTTTTTCTCATCAAAAGCAGAGCTGAAGCTGGCGTGCGTTGTGACGGTCGCAATTATAACTGTCGACCGGTTCTGTAAGGATTGAGGACTCCGTACTAGGGGGTGAATGCTAGATGGGCATCCAGGCAATAAATAATCGAAAACCTGACAAAACTTTCGATTCATTTCATACAGATACGCATTAGACGCTGTCTCTGGAGTCATTGCATGCAGCCCTTAGGCGCGTGTAAGAAAAACACTGTGGCTGGAGGACGTCATACAGCAGAGAGAGAGAGAGAGGGCGACAGAGAGATCCCAAAAAATTCTGACCATCCAGTGTGCTTAGCTGTGCACCTAAATGCGTATATATATAACACGCCTATTACTGCAGTCCGCCCCATGGAAAGTCGTTTGCCAGAGACACAGATATCTTAAAGAGGCCAGGGTTCTCCCCACGGTAGGCGAGATTGGAAACGCCACCCTTCCCTCCGCTTCGCCGCTCGCTGCTCTAATACACCGCCTACTTCGATTGACCATTTTGACATTCGAAATGCGCGCCTGAAGAACCAGACATGGCAACTGTGCGCGCGCAACACCAGGCAGCCACACCTCCCGCAACCACGTTCAGCGTCCTTGCTTAATAATACTTTCCGGGGTTTCGCGCATAGACAGTCTATGTAGACGAATCTACGTAGACGCGTGTCTTAAGACCACGCCGTATACTGTAGGGCTCCGAAAATTTCGACCGCCTGGGGGTTATTTAACGTACACTGCCACCGTACAGTACACGAGCCTCACCATTTCGCCACCATCGCAATGCAGCCGCCGTGGCCAGGATTCAATCCCACGACCTTGGAATCAGCAGCCGAGTTTCATAACCACTAGACCACCGCGGAGGGGCACCTTCGACGGGAGTGGCCTCGCCACTTTCGTCGTGCACAGCACCGCACGCACACCTTCCGACAACCGTGGACCGACACGGAGATGCCTCTTGTTCGCTCGAAGAATACTTTGGTGACCTGTACAACAGGTACTTTTCCAGCTAAGACACACGTAAGCAATGCTTGCAACACGAAAAAAGCTGTGTCTGAACGAGCCGCGACATTGCATACGTCGTACACTTCGCGGCCGGTATCACGTGATGTCGTTTTCTACGTCACGGAGAGCTTCCAGCAGATGGCGCCACGGTATGTCCTCGAGGCCAATATTACAGCGGAGCTGTAAATTGCATACACCCTTTATTTTGCGGCGTCCACTTTGTGTGCGTATGTGAAAGAACCAATGTGTAAAAATGCGTAAATGAAATAATCCCCGCACCCTATAACGTGTGTGTGTGTGTGTGTGTGTGTGTGTGTGTGTGTGTGTGTGTGTGTGTGTGTGTGTGTGTGTGTGTGTGTGTGTGTGTGTGTGTGTGTGTGTGTGCGCGCGCGCGCGCGCGCTAGGTTACAAGACCAGGTCCAGGATTCGCAAGACACGTCTTTTGTAAGTCCTTCTTGACATTCATCGGTATGCTCCGCTAATGACACGTCCAGTATCAGGACAGGCTGAATTATTCTGTTACGAACACGTTTATCATAAGATTTTTGTGCTGCCGTTGTCGGGTTTCGTTCTCGTTCAGAAATATGCACCGCATAGCTGTAACTCTTGAAGCATGTTAATTATCGCGTCGTTGCTTCCGTTACGCACCACTCGTGCGCCATAGATGTGTTAAACGACACCTTCGCAGTTGCATTTTTTAATGACAACGAGGTAATTAAGGCGGTCTTATACTTCCCACAAGTATAAGCGGCGGAGCTACCGCGAACGCCATCCTTTAGCCCTTCCTCAATTCTGTCTGTACACGTAGTCGTATAATGAGCAGACAATAAACATCCAAGCACACCGGTAATTTAAAGCTTCTATCGACAAGACATATACTCGCAATCATCTTTGGCCGTACGCTCTTGTTCGCCAGCGCTAATTTGCGGGAATTTGCGGTTTGCTCATGGTACTTACTGGAAACACGTGCGTCTAATTATTTTTTAATCAGCCCCACGCATATACCTTCGCACGGTAGCGCCGTCAAGCGCGAAGGACCGTGTCGGGTCTCCGAGATACCGGAAGTCTCAAGAGCGGCATAAATTCACATCTGTCTGAGCACCTCGTATTCGCAGTAAATCCGCCGTATATCATTAATGGCCAGCCCTAATCATCGCCATGACACCAAAGAGCGCAATATGATGAGTGCTCGAGATTGGAACAAGAGCGGTATCACGGACTAAAGCTGAAGGAAACAAGAGCGGAATCAAGATACGAAACACGACCTCGGGTGAATTAATCATCGATGCAGGCGTTCTGAGCTGCCTATGCGTGTACATAGAACCAACCGCCAAATAACTAGAGAGCGTGTGTGCCCAGTGCTTCCTCACAGGAGGCACTGGCGTGCCGTACACGTCACCGTTAAAGCGGGACAAGGGCGATCAGATGCTGCGCCAATGATGCGTCACTGGATTAAAGAAAACGAAGAGAAATCGCAGTTTCGCCAGAAGGGCAAAGTAATGAATGCGATAGCAATGCATGTTATAATATACGAATTAAGGCTAGCATCTTTAGGGCGAATCTGAACTGTAGTGAACGTGGCCTTATACATGCAGGTGCGTAAAATACCATGTGGCGGTCGAGCGGCACAGACAACGACCTAACAGAGCTGTGAGCTTCTGGCACGTGCTTCACACTGCGCAACCACGCTAAGCAGCGTGCACTTTGCAGCATCGAGAAACATGGCCCAGCACAGCGGCATCAAACGAGCGCGCTCCTTCCGGCACAAGTAGACGCGTTCGCGTGAGCGCAACGTGGCGAGGGCACTGCCGGTGTTGCGAATATACAGGGTGTTTTTTTTTTAGCTGCAACACATCTTTAAAATTAGAAAAACATAAATCGCGGGAATGTCTTGTGTACCGTTCGAGTGTACGGGTTGGCGGCCTCTAGATACAGAACAATTACCGCACTTGTATACATAATTAGCGAAATTACGTTAATTAACTTTTTAATTATCAGCAATTGGTGACTATAGTAAATGAGTACTTTGGAGCCCGTCCTCGACACTACCTATCCCAACGATCAAATTTTGAATAGCGGCGTGCATGTCGGAGCTACACGAACAATTAGTTCCCCGTGGCAGGATCTTTGAAACCGAAATCGGCCGGCAAAAGAGCGTCTGTGACGTCGATGTCGCCGCCTCCCCGGATTTCGTCACTCGCCCGCGGCGACCAACGCCGCAGATAAGAAGGAGATAACGCAAGCTGTTTGCGCGGCCGGAGCGGCGGTGACCACGGGTGAGTGGCGAGTGACGTCCTTGATCTTTGGTCAGCTGCTCCGCCTGGGACGGAGCAGCTGACCAAAGATCAAGGACGTGCGTAGTCATCAAGGACGTGCTACGCAATACGTAGCGCGTCTGATGGCTGCCGAGATGGCGCGCGCGCCAGCGATGGCAACAGTGCGAAGTCCACATTTGCTGCACGAGCGAACCACCCCCCACCCCCTCGCGGCCTTTCATGCTCTTGTTAAAGACGGGCGGGGCGCTTTCTCTCCGCTTCGACGTAGGCCTCCCGAGCAGCGGGTGATGTCATCGCATGCGCCCTCCGAGCGACGGAGACGGGCCGGGCTCGTTTGATCTCTGCTTCAGTCGCGTTCGCCGCCCCCGCTCGCGTTCGAGTAGAAAGTGCGATGCGCGGAAGGTTCACCATTTGTACTTTAGACAGGACATGACGGCGACGGCAACTTCTACGACACAAAGACTGTCCATATAATTGCTATAGAAATAAAAGAAGAAAAACAGAGTTCGTGTCCTTTTACTCCGTGAAGGAGGATAAAGAGAGAGGCTGCGGTGGTGGGATCGGCTCACTGCTGTAAAGGTCTCTGTCTATGTGACTCGACATAGCCGGACGCATTTTTGGCCAGGACGACCTAGCCATGCAGAGCTAAATTAGATGCGTTATACGTTTGTTTCACTTCGATTAACATTTCATTCGCTTAATTCACATTTGATTAGCATCAAGTAGCCTTCGGTTCATTTAACATGCGCGTTTGATTCACTCTAATTCTCCATTGGTTCACTTCGTTTGCATCTTATTTTGCGTATGGGCGACTGCTCCACACGCTGCACTGCAGCCGGAATCGGCCCACCGCTGTAAGGTTGGTGTTATAGCCGGTACCACGCCACGGTGGTCTATAGTGGCTGTGGTACTCGGCTGTTGGTCCGAAGGTCGCAGGATCGAATCCCGGCCGCGGAGGCCGGGACTGATGCGAAATATACCGGGATGGATACGAAATGACGTGTGATGTCAGTGCACGTTAAAGGACCCCGGGTGGTTAAAGAACCCCAGTGGAGGGCTGCGGAAAATTCGACCACCACAAAGTGGTCGTAATTTGCGGAGCCCTTCACGTAGTACGGCGTCTAATCGTACCGTGGTTTCCAGACGTAAAACCCCAGAAATTAATCAACCAAATTATTTTGACGAGCTTGAAAGTATTTTAACGCATGCATAAATGTAAGAGGGGGGGGGGGGGGGGGGAGGCACGAGTGGTTTTGCATTTTGTTCCCGTAACAAGTAAAACGGAACGTATCAACTAGCTTTTGAATTCGACTTGTTACTCTGTGCATTCGGAGCTGAGGAGAACACCCCCCCCCCCCTCCCCCCCTAAAAAAGAAAAAGAAAAGAAGAAGGAATGGGAAGAATGGGGACGCTCCGCCACGCATGTTGCTCAATGTTGCTGATGTTTGAACGTGGTCATGCAAAAGGCAGTATTTATGTGTCATCCTTCCTATGGAACACTTATGGACTTGGATAACGTTGAGAAGAAAAAGAGGCAGAAGGCAACAATCGTGTTAACCTATAGCGGCTGAGTGTTCGACTGCTATGAGCTCGAGGACGCGGGTTCGATTACAGGACCACGGAGACCGCATCTCGACCATGAGAGCGAAATGCAAGAAAGCCCGCGTGCGTCAAGGTGCACGTTAAATAACCCCAGGCTATTAGAATAAATACGCACTCTCCCATTGCGGCGTGCCTCGTGGTCGCACATTGAGGCGTTGGCATGCGAAACCCTGCAATTTATTTGCGAGAGTGTGCAGGGTTCGCCGCTGTCTTACAAGTTTAGAGTCATAGTTCGAGGAGGGCTAGGGAAACAGGGAACAGGAGGGGAACAGGGAAGAAGGAATATGAGGGGAGCTCTCGGTGACTGTCTCCCTAGTGAGGATACCTCAACCGAATCACACGGGGTAAGGACATGGGTTTACAAGAAATGACAGATTAGATGAGAAAGTAGGGAGACAATTAGGGCATTCACAACAAAGGCAGCGGAACAGGGCTCAGGTGTAGCGCGTACCAGAAAGAGAGAGAGAGAGAGCGTGCGAGAGAGAACAGTCTGGTGCACTGTGACTGGCGGCAGCTATGTGCTGCATGTATACTCCTCTTATAATCGCGTAAGCTCACCAGCCTAATACCTGGTATACACTTTTCCTTAAGAAAGCCCACCACCCTCTTTAAAAAGATCACGCGAACGAAACGCGGCAGCAGAAAGCGCGTTATGTGTATACAAACGGCTCCACGACGCGAACACCAGCTTTCTGGAACAGCACGTCTCTCCTCTCGCGTCTCCTATAATGTTTTTTTATTATTACTATTCCACTTCACCCGGGCGCAACATCGCGAACAGGTGCATCTGTTGCTGGCGCCCGACGCCCACAGGGAAAAAAGGGGTTTAGTTTGTGTGCTCCTGCGTGCTTATCGCAAGCATGAACGCAAGCCAGCTGCCCAAGTAGGTTGCCGTGCCGACAGAGGGCTTTGAAAAAGAGAGAACGTAAAAGAACCCCGTTCTGGTCTATCGCAAACAAAATTTACGGACTGAAAATGCGAGTGTCGCGGAGCCCGGATACGTGCTCCGGAGACGTGCCGTGCCGCCTTCGTCACTTTCCGGGGTCTATATATATATACGAGCATGCACTGTATATAGGCTTTCCCAGCGAAGCGCGCTATACGTCCATTTCAACCGTACCATTAATCGACGTGGTTCTTTGTCTTATACACAACACGTTCTTGTCATCCGCTGCGCAGTTCAGCCTAAAACTGATTTGAATTATCGGCGGACAAATTTATTTATTTACTTCTTTTTTTCTCCTCATCTTCCTCTGGCCTTACCCTGCCCCCCCCCCCCCCCGTTTTTCTTTTTCTTTTTTTGCAGAGTGGCTGACTGTCGTGGATTGTCAACATGGTTCGCCTCTCCCCCCTTGCTCTCTCCCTCTGTCCATCTAGCCAAACAGGTCAGCGTATATATGGTCTGACCCTCGGACCACGTAGGCTTTTGATATATCTATTGTCTTCTTTTCACCACTTGCTTCTTGTAGGACAAGAACAAAGGTATGGCCCTGATCCATTGTCAAGGTGGGTGCCCAGTGGAGCTGTAGGGTGAAATGGTCGAAGCTCTCTGCATCTCATATAGTTTTGCACAACCTCTGTGATCGGCCTTTATTAGGGGCGAAGCTCCTTAAGCTGTGGGTCGGTTGTCACGCGTCGTATCGTGTAACCTACACCACTCACAATACCATGCAACGCCGGGAGGCTCGCGCTCGCCCTCGGCGCGTGCCTCCCGGCGCGCGAGCTCTCTCACTCTTCCATCTGCTGTCTTGTGAGAGAGAGAGAGAGACAGAGAGAGAGCGAAAGGCGCGCGTTGACTATGGAAACGCTCTTTCTTAGATGAACGCTCTACCAGCTCGCAAAGAAGGAGAACGCGCCCTCACCCGCGAGAGACAACGTTGGCGCAGGCAGCGTCTTCTAGCGAGTTTCTTGATTGAGAAATACCGACTGCTCGCGCTGGAGAACCGTTCACCGGCCACCCATATATATATATATATATATATATATATATATATATATATATATATATATATATATATATATATATATATATATAGGCACTGGATCTTCACTTGCAATGAGGTGCCGGTGGGAGATTTCACTTGTGCGTAGTTGAACCATAAGGATTCGTAGCGTGCGCGTTAACTAAATTAATCCGGAACTCGGCACGATATACGATGAACCTCCGGAGCTTCGCCCACTCATCATCATTCACTCCGTGGATATGCGTGGATTTTTTAAAAATGCGAGGTATTCCTTGGCGAACTTGAACAACTCCGAACCTATCTATCTATCTATCTATCTATCTATCTATCTATCTATCTATCTATCTATCTATCTATCTATCTATCTATTCTGGTCGTCTCCTTCACTTCGTGCATATCAGGCCTGGCATGGTAGTATATGAATGTACGGCGAACACGAATGATTTATCTAGATGTCGCAAAAATGACGTACTCGTCACGCTTAACGACAATACAGTCACGTGTGACTCATACCCGTAATGCTCGGCTCGGGTTATTCGGGTATGCGCCACTGCTGATTGAATCTTAACATCGCAGCGCATGCTAATCAGTGACCAATTAACCCAACGAAAATTTCATGAGGACGCACTTTGCAAGGGTTGCACGCAATGAAAAGACACGCCGTTTGTTGTAGCTGGCGACTGAAATGTAGACATAAGAAGCGGGCAAACACAGAGCGTCAACCCGCGACCTGCGATACCAAGGTGCCATGCCAGCACGCTCCTCGAGCGCATCACGTATTGTAAATAAGGCTGTCGTATCAGCAGTCGTAGTTATGTCGCTTGTGCCCGGTTTGAACACCGACGTTAATCCCAGTTAATTGTAACACCAGGCTGAATGCCAAGCAGTTCGACATAGGCAAATTCCTCGCTGATCGCTTCGCATGATCGATTCCTACAATGCGTCGGATCCGCCGAATTTTAGTGCTTACGAACACACACACACACACACACACACACACACACACACGCACGCACGCACACAGAGAGAGAGAGAGAGAGACTGAAGCCTTCTGCGCCTCGCAAGGTGGTTCACGACCTCCGGCATCAGCCCAATGACTTTTGGTTTATGTGCTCGGTCTGCGCATGCAGCAGTCCACTGAAAAATAGCGCACAGCAGTCTGCTGTAACAACAACAAAAAAAACCACCCTGCCCTCCCCACGTTTTCACATCGTTCTTTTTTTTTCTTTTTTTCTTTTCGTCGGGAACTATAGCTGTGTCATCGAAAAGACAAATCCACTTGACCACACAAACATCACGCAACTGAGGATTCGCGACAATGCATCATGGTGTGCCGCTGCACGGGACCCTATGCAGCGTTCACTCCGCCGTGTCGGTGGAGGACGCGGTCGCGGTACAGGACGCATGTGTGCCTATAGACTCAGCGATGACCTGGACGTTACTCATACATCTAGCTTATCAGTTTGCTCCGTGTGACTCATACCTTATCTTCTTAACCCTGAGCCCCTTGTTGCTTCTCTTTTCTTTAAGCTTTTATATACGTATATATGTGTATTCCTTACGCGAATATCCTGAAGTGCAATAAGTGCCATACAGATGGCGTGTCGTCGCGTTTCAAGTGCCTCTGTCGATCAGTCGATTCTGATACTATGAGAGATACACGTGGATAGAGATAGAGAAAAAAAAAAACTGCGTTACAGAGCACAGCGCGTTCTTCCTTTCATGTATACATTTCTCCCCCTTTTTGCTTGGCGCCCGCATGTACCGCCGGACTTACATCGGAGCTCAGAGCTGTACGCATATACGAACTCCGGCGGTATATAAAGCTGATATTGTCAGCTCCCATTAAAAGTTGACTCATGTAAAGCTGAGTGTTGTCTGAGAACAAAGAATCTGCGATGCGCCCGTTACGCGCTAGAAACAAGAAAAAAAAAAAGAATATTACATGGGAGAAGGTTGTCTTCCACACGTTTTGTAGCATGAAGTTATAGAAAGGAGATCCATTGGTATTTTTCTTAGAAAGAAAACTTTCTAGTTGACCCAAAATTATCTTTGGTCCGGGATTTTCTCCTTTCATAAACCTCCTACATGTTGCACGCTTCCTCAAAACTGATCTAACACGTTTGAGAAAGGAAATAAGCGATAAACGATAAATAAATAAATAAATAAATAAATAAATAAATAAATAAATAAATAAATAAATAAATAAATAAATAAATAAAAAAGAAAAGGCGGGGGGTTTTTTCGCCACTTAAACGATGTCAAAGAATGACCTCTGTTCGTGTGCGTATTTTTTGTGCCTCTCATCGTCCGTGTGCTTTGTGTCCTTTTACGTTTCTTAACATGCCCGAACTACCACATTGCGTATAGTTGCTAATTACTAAGGCCAAAGTAGCGGGTGTCTTGCTACTACTTATGCAGTGATCAAGTTAGTAACAAAAAAAAATGCCCAGTTATAACGCTTCATAGTGCTGGTGGCACGCCTGTTTGCTTCTAAAGGGACGAAATATTATAGGCAGGTTAGGTTAACAGATCAATGT